>CANUEX010003196.1:0-29755 GCA_948099535.1 Jatropha multifida
TATCCATATAATAAAAATATTTTCTCATACAAATGTTTATTTGTCATAATATGTTCAAATTGTTCCTATCATACAGTCTCCAAATAGTCATTTACACTCCACAATTTATTTATAATCACATGATAATTCTATTACAAACCAATATTTATTTAAGTATCCTAACTGCGGAGTAAAATAAAATGTGCGGAATATTTTAAATATTAACAGAGAGTTATACTAACATGATCAATCCTTTGCGAAGAAGGAAGCAGAGTCTTATGGACCAACAATATTCTTATTTCCTGAAAAATATTTATGGAAGGGGGGTGAGTTTCACTAAACTCAGTGAATAATAATAAATAAAATAATAATAAAATATTATAAAGTTTTTTAATTATTAAATAAAAACAAACCGTCCAAGGTAAGTTGCCGGGGAGAAAAAAATAGTGACGCACAGTGTTTTTCAAAAATATCCGATTCCGGTCTAATTTAAATTAATTCGGTCCAATTAAAAAAAAATATTGGTCCGATTTTATTCGATTAACGGTTATTCAATAAATTTTCAGGCGAACCAAAATGATTTTTGATCCCCATAATATTACGTGGCGTAATATTATTGGCTAATAATTTACAATTTAAATTTATATGGGAATGTTTCGAAATAAAAACTTCGGGGTATTACAATATAACGTTTAACTTTTAGTGTTTCATGAAGCGTTACTCAAACAGCTAACGGCTATAATTATAACTAGTCGTTAACTGCGTTTCGCGCACGAGTATTTATTTTGTTTGAGTAATTATTAATTTTAAAAATATTTTGATTTATAATGTATATAACACATTATGAATGAACAATTATAGAAATTATAATACTTTTAATGAGGGAGTAATTTTTTTTATTTTTAATGAGAATATGTTGTTAGATCTACTATAAAGTAAGATCAAATATAAAGTATTTAGATATTTTTATTAGATAACAAATATATTTATAGTTATATATATCTTCAACTTTTGTACTCTAAATTGTTCAAAAAACATTTAATAAAAATAAAAATGAAAAAATACATATATTTTTAATAAATTATTATAATTAAAAATACTATATTGAATAGTCAAAATTTGAAAAATTAAAAATTTCTACCTTTGTTCAAAAGGATTGCACAATTTTTTTATTTGGAGTTAGGTGAAGACCCGTGCATTTTATATTTTATTGCTGGTTATTATATTTGGATAAATCATATTGCTCATTAAAAAAAATAAAAAGATTAAAAGTGTAAAAAGTTTTAAATTTTAAATATATCAAGCCATGACACTTGATTTTGAATAGTAACACGTAGAATTGAATTATATATTATATAATAATATAAATTTGTATGATCAAATATTAAAAACATTAGACAGGAAATATATGTGCCAATGAAATTGAATTAAGTAAAAACTATATCATATTAATAGATACAATATAGAAATTATTATGAATCTATGAATTAATAAAAGTTTAAAAAAATATAAAACTAATAGTAAAATAAAATAAAAGGTAATCATATAAAGATAAGATAAATGACGGTAAAATAATTAATTTTCGTATGAAACTTAAATAGATGACTATAAATGAACTAATTAAGTCCTAAAAACTACTACAAAATAAGTAAAAATATTGAATTTACCGTGTCTTGTATAGACATTGGGGGCATCATGACCTCATTTGTCAAGGTCTTAGTACATATGCTTAGGTTAAATTCATGTTGCAAGGTTAGACTGACGTGTCTAGTCTCACCACTACACGATTTTGTATAATCTTATCCCTACAAAATAATAGAATCAAGTTTAGCTTGATATTAGCCTCCTAGACCAACTAAATTTAATAATATAAACCTAACAAAAATAGGACTTAGAATTTAGAATTTGAATTATGAAAGGCAATGATTTAATTCAATAATGAAAAATATAAAAGTGATTTAAACATACACGTTATAAACTCAAATAGAAAACTGCAAAAACGAACAGTACCAAGAACAATAAAACAGTCTTTTCCGAAAAGGAAAAAAGGAACGAAAGTTTTTCAAAAACTACATTAAGTAGAGTGATTGATAATCTCAATCTTTTTTTTCCTTTTTCAGATAACAAATAAACTGAAAATATACAAACACATATTTAGAAAAAAAAAAAAGAGCTAAAATCCTCACAAAGAATAAATTATAAAATTTTGTTACATCACAATCTTAGGCTGCATATAAAATTAAGCAAAACAACGTAGGGGCTTTCAAGCTCATAGCCCAATTTCCAATAATAATGACGTGTTCCCACCAAATGACTGCTATTTTAATTAATTTATGCTCCTTGCAAGCAATTCACTTTACTTCTTCTATTAAGAGTGCTATTTTTGTTGATCTATGCTTCTTGCAAGCAATCTACTCTGCTTCTTCCATTAAGAGTTTATTATAACCCTGCGGTGATAAATAAGAATAAAAGAGAGAAGAAAATATGTAAATTCTATATGAAAATGAAAATAATTTCAATAATACATGAAATTAGTTGCAGGCTTGGTCCCATGTTCAATGTTCATGTTCAAACAGTTAGCATAACACTTAAGCAACATCTTAACAATCAAATTGATTATTTAGGCAAAACAATTTACTTCTCATTCTAATATGAGAATAATGAGGGAAAAATAAGAGACTATAATATTAATAAACCTTCAAAAAGTAATCCTTTGATATCTTTATACAATCTTACTGTGGTTATTGTTTCACACTTCAAAATCTAAAAACAAACGATATTAATATCTCTAATCTCTAATAATTGAAAAAGACGAAAAAGATCTTGTTATGTTGGTTATTTCGCTAGTCTCAATCGAGGCAGTAATAGTTAAATAGACGGGTTGATTTTTAGAGAGAGGGAAAGAAAGAAACGTGATAGAGAAGAAGATAGATAGATTAAGAAAATATACCTACAGTAATAGTAGGTGAACCCATTAAATAAGAAAAAAATTTAAAATTTAAAAATTATAATTATTTGTTTCTTTTTAATTACAAATTAATTTTTTAAAAAATTTAACCCAATCAAAAGATAAAAAAATAAAGAGAAATTCTCTAAAATTTCTTAAAAAAAAATAAAAAATTGAACAAAGAAATAATATTAAATATTTTCTTTGTTTCAGCTTTTATATATATACATAGATTATATAAAAACATGCAGTACTTAGCAGGTAATAAAGCAGTGGACCACTAGACATTAGTCATATTCAGCACTATACCTTTTTTTTTCTCTTTTTCCTTTCCTTTTTCTTTTCTTTTCTTTCTTTTTTTCCTATTGGGTAAAAAGAAGCAAAAATGACGTCATCCCACCAGGTTTTAAAACAATAGATTCTTGCCAAAGGGATACATTAATCAACAACTGTCCTAAGAAGAAGCCCACTAAATATCAAAGGTGAAACTTGAAAGTGATACTCTATAGGAGACAATACCCATCTTAATTTTCTTTTTCTTTTGAAGAGAGTCCTTACATCAATTAAATATTAATGATTTTGAATTCTATTTTTGTATCAAATATATGTTAATCATTTCTACTAAATTTTCTTTTAAATTTTATTATAATTTCAACTTTTTTTCCCTGCGTGCATCGCCAAGTGGCAAGCTACTCGAGTTTAGCATTATATTTTTTGGATATTAAAGAAAATAGTATTATATTTTTCCGTCTTTAATTAAAATTTTTTTTATATATTTATCAAAAACTTGTATTTTGTATATTTGTACTCATCTTAATCTCTTTGGTAACCATTTGAGCCGGTCTAATTCAAATTCAATGAAGAGAATAAATATTAATTAGTATGCATTGAGCAAAGTGTCTTATCAAACTATTTTAACTTAAGAAAATCACTACAAATAATAAAAAAATACAATATAA
This sequence comes from Jatropha multifida, assembly GCA_948099535.1. NCBI lineage: Eukaryota > Viridiplantae > Streptophyta > Magnoliopsida > Malpighiales > Euphorbiaceae > Jatropha > Jatropha multifida. The sequence goes on from CANUEX010003196.1 coordinate 3,886, forward strand.
TATCATAAAGAAAATATAAAAGAAGAGAACAAATCCTTCTGGAAAAGTTGACCTCTAAACCTTAAACATGGGAGGCTGCAGATTCAAATTGAATTAAATATTGATAAAACGCTTCGCATGATACTTAAGAATTTTATAATGAATTTTAATGAGATATTTTATTATATAATTTTATTATTTTTCAATGATATAAAAGTTATTTTAGCCTTTAATATTAACCCATGCATCCCACGGATTCTAACACTAGTTTTAATATTAATACACATCATAGTTTATGATATTTTATAAACCAAATAAGACATGAAAATGTGATTAACACTGAAAAGTTCATAACTTTCCTCTCAAAGATAAATTCTTGAATAATTAAAAAAAAAAGAAAATATTAAGAACTAGTGGTAAGACAAATATCAGAAATTTCAATACTCAATTTTAAATTTGTTCATTTCACATGGACCCATTAAATGTCTCTTTATTTATTTATTTATTGATGAAGACAAAAAGAAAAGAAAGGAAGGAAGATAAAGAAAAGGTAGAGGTTAGAACCAGCAGCTATCATCTCTCTCTCTATATATATTATATATCAAAGTTTGATTTCCATTTTCCAGCATAGAGCTGTGATCTGGTCTTCCCTACGTAGTGCATGACTCACTGAGGTCCCATGTTATGACGTGTATTTTGTTCTATAGTGGGTCCATTTCTTTAATTGAGTACACAACATCATATTAAAAGATTTCAGGTTTGATTTGAGTTATTATGGTTAGTTTTATACCTATGATTTCTTTCTTAGTAAACTTATTTCATTTTTATGAGTAGTTGGTAGATTCAATTTAAGATCTATTCGATAAAATTAATTATTTTAATAATTATTATCTGTTTTAAGAGCGTTTTAATTATTTAAATAGTTTTTTATAAAATGCTAAAAAATTAATAACTCTTTATAAAACGTCACTTTACTTTAATTTTTAAAAATTAATTCAAACGTTATATTATCGAGAACAAGTGAAATACATAATATAATTAAATCTAGTAGGTGGTGGACAATAACTCACTATATTAGGTTGCACTTCTCGATCAAAAGGAATATTTTTTATATCAAGTTCAAATTCTTCAATTATGACTTATTTAGACGATTTTAGTTAAATAAGTTGAATAGTTTAATTGACTAATGATGATAATTACTCTATAATAGTTTATTTTCTTTTAAAATATTGTATCATAACTACATAATAATCAAAAACTATAATTAAATACAATTAAAAATTCATATTTTTTTATCGCAAACTTTATTAATTTATTAAATACTATAATTAGATTGAATATAATATGTAATTAAGTTAAATCATATAAACTAAAATTAATTTCTAAACTCACTAAATTATAATGCATGAAGAGAAACTAGTAATTATTAAATCAAGTGTTAATTGGCTATGAAGATCAATAGTTCAAAAGGGGACAAAGTTATAAAAATAATTAGGATTTTTAGCTTTTTTTTAGGGATAATTACTCAAGGGAAAAATATAATTGGGTCCCAAATTATATTTAAATATTTTATGTTTTGAGAAATAATTATAATGCCCATAACTTATATTTTTGTCTCGTAATTAAGTCTTTCCGTGTAAAGTATGAGGTCTTTACCGTTAGTCAAATATACTTTTTGGACGAAATTTATTCACTCTTTGGGATGGAAAAACTCAATAAAGAGATAAAATATAAATTAGGAATATCATAATTATTTCTTAAACATAAAGAGACAATGTCAATTTAGATATAATTTAAAGACCCAATTATATTTTACCCGTTGCTCAAATATTTTTTTTTTCAAATTTCAGGGGGCCAATTGCCCCCCTGGCCCCAATGTGGATACGTCCTGATTTTACTGAGTGAATGCATTTTCCATTTTTCTGTTTTTCAGTTTTCATCTTCTAAGAAAACGGTTTTCTTAAAAAATAAAAAATAGAAAACTGTTTTTTTAAATAAACCCACCCTAAATTAGAAATTTTATTAAAAAAGAACTCTCATATAAAAATTTTTATGGCGCAGAAGATTTAAGAAAAGGGAAATATCACACTTATATTGTATGTAGGTTATTTCAGCTCCAACATTATCAAAAGCAAAAATAATTATATTTCCATCTTCAGAAAAAAGAAAAATGGATTCCCACATTTTAAGTCACAAAACAACTCTTTCTTTTTCAACATTAACTATTTATTTATTAATATGTACTTAATTAGAATAACTTCAATTTGTTCTACTTTCAGGACATTTTACAATATTAATATCATGAGATTGCTTTTGATTATAAAGTAAATAAATAAAATGAAATAAAAATAATATAAATATATATGTATTTATGTTATTGGGCAGGTGCTCTCTCTCTCTCTATATGTAAATATATTACTATTTTTATTTATGTTTACAGTCCTTTTCGCAGAAAATTCTTGATTTGGTGAAACAAATACAAGCTAAGCACTCAAACCTTCTATTAACAAAAAGACAATGGGAAGTCATTGCTTCACCTTGTCTCCAATTGACTCTCTAGAAGAAATCATTTTGCTGCTAGTTTTTTCTCTTTTCCTCTGCAAAAGGATTTTTTTTATGCTGCGCTTCAAAGAAAGTTCTGGAAATTAATGCTGGCCAACAAATGCATTAGTACACTTTTCAATGTAACAAATGTATTATTACATCGTAACAATTTAAATTTTTTAATGTTGACCAATAATTTTTACCTGATAAATATTATATCTCCCTCTCTCCTTATCAAATGCTACAGTCATAATGTAACAATGTCAGAACATTAAGTTGATGAAATCGGTAGGTGAGTTTCTAACGCAAGAATATGTCACTTACTGTTACATTTATAGTGTATAATTCAGATTCCATAAAAAATATGCGATAGGTGCTATTGTTACGCTTACATTGTAACAACCTATAAATACAATTTAATGGGCAACTTAAAGTGTGATTAAACTTTACTTGTATAGCAAGAAAAGTTAAGATGCGGAACTAAATTATTTTGCCTTTTTTATCCTTAATCCATTAATATATTAATAAAAGTCATTTATTTAATGAATAATTATAAAAGTTATTATCGAAAAAATAATTGTTTAATTAAATGAATATTCAAAATCTTATAAATATTTTGGGACTTTCAAAAAATGAATAAAAAGTAAAAATGAGACGGAGAGAGTATAAGATATTAAGCAATTAAAAAAAAATTAGTCATCAATATTTTTTTTACAAGAAATCAAATTGAAAATTCGAAAAGCGCATGAAAATATGAATCATCAATTAGTTCAAGTAATCCACTTCTTTTTGGTTCAAATAGACTATTCAAATCATAATAAAAATTTTTGAGAAGTTAAAATTCAATTACAGCCCAATTATTATTATTTTTAACACACCCATTTAGTTAACACTTAACAAGTTAAGTAAAGTAGTTTATGATAATATAATTATATTGGCTCAAGCTCAATTTATCTTAAGATTTTGATGATTAAATAAATTTAATTTTTTTGTATGTGCTAAAATTATTTTATGCGGAATTTTAATGATGAAATTATTGAAGAAATCAAGCTCCTATTATCCATTATCTTCATATTAAGACCATGAAGATTAATGAAGATATTTTTAGTGGTTAGTGATGATTGTATCTCTGTATTCTCATTCAATCTTTTTATTTCTTGTCTTTTCTCGCTGGTCTCCAATGGGATTTATATGAGCTACAACCTGTATGGTTAGGTCCGTGATTATGGAAGCGCCAGATTAGGAGAATATCATCTAAGATCTCGGGCATATGTTTTAGTTTAGATAAATTGGAAGGGGGGGACTCGGACCAGTAACAAACCCATATCTATCACTCGTCCCCCCCAACATGGGCAAGATAATTGCACAAGCCGTTCAGGTTGTCCTAGTATGGAATATTCTGTTTGAAGTAAATGTTGAGGCGGCCCACATACCCACGTACTACAGGCCCCGATGGCTGATTATCATGGGCTCTGCTGATGGTGGGCCCACAATATAGAGACGACGCTTTTATAAGGGGGCTTTTAAAGAGAGACCGCCAACATTAATGGCAGTTTTTCATTTTTGAATTTATAGAGAGCAGCCTTTTAGTGACCACGATGGTTCAATTCTGGGCAACGTTCCAAGAGAGTCTCTGTCTACTATTTAAAGGGGACACTGCTGCATTCTTTTAGATTTCTGCTGCCTTTCATTTTCAAACTACCCTCTATCTCTATCTTCTAAGCCTTTAGGTAAACCTTGCTATCTTTTCTCTTGCCACTTTATCTTTACATTTTTAAGCTTCGTCTTTATAAAAAATTGAGGTTTGGTAGCCGAAACAAAGGTAAGACCCTATTCATGGATTCTTTGGGTCTCCATGCTAAGATGGGGACCCTACTGGTCTAGACATGGGTTCGATAATTTTGGGTGTTGGGGGTTCAGAATTTGACCCAGAGGAAGAATTCCAATTCATTCGACGAAGATTGTAAAACCTACCCATCATGACTCGCCCCAATGGACCAAGTTTGGCATCCAATAGGGGGACTAGCATACTAATCCCTCAACTAAGGTATGAAGCAACTCCAGAGCAATCTCCTAAATCTCGTGAAAATGACACGGCTTGTCCCTGCAACGAGTTCGAAACCTTAAGTTAATCATGACCGAGCAAGATCTGGCAGGTCTTCATGCTCGGTATCTTATTTCTTTTGAGCACTCATTGAAGGTGCCCATTGCGAGGATACGAGCTAATGCTCATTTGATTCCTAACACTCTTGTTGTATAAGTAGAGCACTGTTGAGATGGGGTATGGTTACCTCTTTTAAAGATTCTGGTGTCCTTTTGCAATGCTTATGGTTACCTCTTGTATCTATGTATTCTCATTCAATCTTTTTCTTTCTTGTCCTTTCTAGCTAGTCCCCAATGGGTTTTATATGAGCTACGACCTGTATGGTTAGGTCCATGATTGTGGGAGCACCATTCAGTTCTTCCATGGGCATGCCCAGTTCCTTAAAGGTCTTGAGAGGCATAATGTTGACGGCTGAACCTGGATCAAGTAAGATTCTATTTATCTTCCTCTCACAGATGTAACCTACAAAAAACAGAGGACGATTATGGGGCTTATCACCAAGCACTCAATCTTCATCAGTAAAGGTGATTTTCTCCACAACAGTATATTAGGCCTTTGCCTCCTGAATCTCCTCATCGCTATCTCATTTCAACTCTCCTTCAACATGACAGCATGGAAAAGAAAGTTTTGCAGCTATTAACTCTTTCGGCATGTATTCTGCCAAAGTGATTGGTGGCCTAAGCTTTTACTTTATACAGTCTTCTGCCCATGATTTGAAAATCCCTTTTGGCTTTCGGGACTCTGCTTGAATCTGCGAGGAAGCTAATTGTGCTGACTTAATAGGTTTCTTCAACACTTTATTTCACTTCGGAGCCTCCTTAGATGGAAGTGGGTTTCTCCTTTTACTTCTTTTGCGAGTAACTAAAGTCCATCCTTCATCTTCAAACTGGTTTTCAACAAGCTCATTGCCCCCAGCAGTGCTCCCATCTCCTTGTAGCAAACTAAATTCATTTGGTAGAGAAACTTGGTTTGGAACAGACGCCTCAACTTGAACCGAGTCTAAAGAGCCAAACCTTATCATTTCTCTTCTTGTTGAGATTGGTGATTCACCAACTGCTATTGTTACCATGTTAGCAGTCGCCTCCTCTTCATCAAAAGTGATGACACCACTCCTCTTAAGCTCCATAATTTTATCCTTCAGGACAAAGCACTTCCCAATTGGATGACTAATCAGTCTATGATACTTGCAGTAACTTGGATCATCCAATCGATTTGCTTCCTCTGGGCGCTTCATCTCTGGCAATTGGATGAGTTTAGCTTTAAGCAATTCATCAAGCATGTCTGAAACATCTGAATCGGAAAAGGGATAGCTCTTTTCCTGCCTTTCCTTTAATGTAACCTTCTTTCTTTCTACAAGCTGAAGGGGAGTGGCCTTCACATGCTGCTTATTTTCAATCTTAGGTTGCAACTTGATTGGCTTTGCTGTTACAACCATAGATTACTTTCCCTCTAATTTAGCAGGTAGTTTGGCAAATTTTTGTGCCTCTGGCTTATCTTTCCCCTTTCTTGGTTCTTGAACTGGGAAATTTTGATTCCCATGATCAGAAATGCTAAGCTCCATGTCATGAGCTTGGGTAGCCAATTCTTCAAAAGTGTGTGGCTTGATCCCCTACAAGATATAGCGCAAGCCCCAATGCATGCCCTTGATGCACATATCAATTGCATAAGACTCAGACAATCGATCCTTGCAGTTCAAATTGAGACTTCTCCATCTTTCGATGTAGTCAATCACCGATTCCTCCTTCCGCTGGCGAGTAGGTGTGAGTTCAATCATGCTAACTATGCGTTTGGTGCTATAAAAGCGATTGAGGAACTCCCGCTCCAGTTGTTCCCAGCTGTCAATGGAACCCGGCTTGAGATCCGTATACCAATCAAAGGCATTTCCCTTGAGGGACCGAACGAATTGCTTGATGAGCAGATCACCGTCAGTGCTAGCATTGTTGCAAGTTTCCACAAAGTGGGCCACATGCTATTTTGGATTTTCCTTTCCATCAAACTGTTGAAACTTGGGAGGCTGGTAATTTGATGGCATCCTCATCATGTCAATCCTCAAAGTGTAAGGCTTTGAGTAAGTGTATGAAGGCTGCATCGTAGTCTTCAACTGATCTTTCAAAGCTTCAGTTGAATAGTCAAGATCGGGCCATCAGCAGCAAGTTTGGCACTCCTTTCTGCGGTCTCCTTTAATGGTGTCTCTTTTGGTGGTGGTGGGATGAACCCCTTTGATGCAGACTCATCCTTTTCAAACATTTGACTCTTTCTAGTCACACTATCCAGCCTGTTCATGAGATAGGCAATTCGGTTATCTTTCTCCTGAAGAGTATGATTGAGACCTTCTAGTTGCAACTTCAAAGCATCCAGTTCTTCTGCTGATGTAGTTCTAGTCATCATAACAGACATGACATCAGAAGAGTTTACTGCTGAAGCAGTCGATCGCTTTTGGGAAACACCTTTCTCAACTGACTCCACCCAAACTGGCGAGGCAACAACAGTTTGTTGAGGAAGAGGGGTTGTTCTTGCATAAATTTTTGCGACTGACTTCATCTTGGTGTTTGCATCAGGACTCGAATCTGCAGCGGATTCGACACTGAGAAGATTTGAAGCGCCAGTTTGTGCGACCTTCGAGGTGACAGTGATCTTTCGTGGTGCCATCGAATCTTTCAGCTGATTTTGTTGAAACTCCAAGAATTGCAAAGCGAAGAGATGAGAGGTAGAGAGGTCCCACTGGGCGTGCTAAAAATTAGTAGACGTAAAATTTGTTCCTGAAATTTAAGAAACAAAATACAAAATACAAAATACAAATATAATTTGTAGAAAAGCGAAAAAAATCTCTAGTATGAAATCTCCTATTACAATGAAGATTTTCTTCTAATTCTTCTCTTTGTTGGGAACGCGATTCAAGGGTCGAAAGACTTGATCTTGAACACGATTCAATGGCCGAAAGACTTGATATTGAATGATGTAGAGCGAACGTTTGATGATTCAAGGGTCGTGGAGACTTGATCTTAAATTGACGTAGAATTTTGATTCTTTGGACTTGAGAGAGAACTTCTACAGTCTTGAGTTCGACAGAGTTTCGAGGCTTCTTTTCTATCATTTTCTCTATGAGTCTCTGTGTGTCTTTCCTCCCCCGTATGTGAAAAGAGGCCTCCTATTTATAGAGATTTGAGGGAGTCCCATATAATTTGATTGGTCCATTTGGCAAGCTCTTATTGGCTACTGCTGCGTCACCAAGTTTTAATTTAATTGGTCCACTTGGCTCCATCTTATTGGATTTTACTACATTATTTATTTATGCAGTAAATTTATTTATCCAATAATTTTATTTTAATAACCATTTAAATATTTTGATTGGCTATTAAATAAGTTATTTAATTTAACTAACCAATAATTTAATTGGCTAATGAAAATAATTAAGTTAATAATTAAATTAACTTAAATAAAATTTAGGTGTCTACATACACCTTGTTAATTTTGGGGCAAATTTAAAAGTTATCGAATAAGCTGACTTGGAATTCTTTCATGGACTATATTTGCGTGTGATTTCATAGAAGTGTGCTCAATTTTGCGGATGTGAGCATGAATATGACTATTTTTTATAGAAAGTTTTCATAATTTCGATCACAGATTTGTATTGTATACTGTACTTTTTAAAAATTGTCTTTAAGTCGAAAGTACACCTTACCAATACGGCACAACATTTTCTTTTAGCGAAATAACCGAGTGCCCTTCTTTCTATACTAAGTGCATAAATAAGGTGGGTTCATGATGTTTGTTGCCAGCTTTCCTTTTCACTGGTGATTTAATTTTTTTTTCTTTTTTAAGGAAATAGTGCCCTAATTTTGAAAATGATCTAATGTACTGAAATTTTCCAATTCAAAATTGATAAGACTCTTATAATCCTCAAAAAATTTTGCTAAAAAATGTGCCCTTGGACGGCTCTATTAGTGACCATTAGTTGCATATTTAAATTTCTATTTAACCACCTCCTCAATCACTGTGCTTTTTCTGTTTTCTCTGGAGCACATAATAGAAAATATGGAGTAACTTTAATCTTGTAATCAATTGCTATATCATTTCATTTTCATAAAATTTAACTTTTTATATTAAATTAAAAAAATCAATTATATAAAAGAATTCAATTCATTATTTAAATGCAATAATATGATTGTTGCCGCAAAAAAATCATAAAAAGTTAATTACGTCAAGATTTTTAAATTTCTTCTCCAGCCACTTCAAAAAAATAAAGTTTAAATTTTGAATAATTAATTATTTATGTAAATCTTTAAAATACTTAATAGTAAAAAAGAATAGAGCATTGTTCAATGGCACAAGTTGTGCAGGTACAATCTCTTTAAATTATTTATAAGCATAAGACTACAGTAAAGATTTAAAAATTTTTGTAGTAATACAGAACCTTTTTTCACCATTAAATTTAAGCTAGTTAGACGTAAACAATTAGATTTGAAATTGATCAAATGACTTGTTACCTCGTTATCAAAATGTAGAGTATTTATTTTTTTATTATTAAAATACAAAAAACTATTTAGTTATGTAAATTAAAAAAATATTATTTTCAACACAACTATACTTCTATAAAACATAAAACTTCAAAGATAAATAATTGTCTATACTTTAAATTCATTTACTCAAAATAAATTATTTAAAGTTTCAATAAATAATTATAGATTTTTATTTTCTTCTCGTTAAAATAATTATCATATATCATGTAATTTAATTTATATATATATATATGACATCTCATTTTTTTAATATAATAATTTTAATTAAAAAATTAAATTATATAACTCTAATGCTTGACTTATAAATCTTTACCCTTATATCTTACCAAATTATATAAGTTAAACTATATAAATTGTATTTTATTAGCTTCTACTTTATGGTTTAACTAATCAATTGTTACCTTAAATTCATTTATATTTTTTAAAAATAATTCATATTGTATAGTTAGTCATAAAAATATTTATTTAATTATTAAAAATATCAAATTACACGTGTATATATATATTAAAATAATAATTAGTATATATAATTAATCAATGTTAAGATATTTGAAATCATGAAATATACTTATAGCCATTTTAATTACTTGCTAGTATTATTCTATAATAATAATAATATGAAAATGTTGTAGTTTTGTTGTAGGAAGTTTAAATCAATCCTCAAGCAAAACTACGTCATATGTTATTATATTAATTATCATTTTCATTCAAATTGTTTCATGAGTATGGACATTCTAATTATAACTAGCATTATAATCAAATTTAATATTAACTTCTATTATGATATAACTATTATAAATACCTTTATTATTCTAATAGTAATATAATTAATTTTCAATTATTACTGATTGATAATCAAATTTATTCATATTCTAGCAATATTTTATATTGATATAATTATAATTATTATAATTGTAGTATTACAATCAAACTTAATACTAACTTTTATTATCCTTTGAAAAAAATATCAACTTTAATTATTTGATTATACCTATCATAATTACCATTATCATTCTAATATTACTATAATTGTAGAATTTCTAATTATTACTCATTTATAATCAAACCTATTCATATTCGAACAATATTGCATAATTATAGAATTTCATCTCATACTGAATTGATAAGACCCGCACAATTTTGTCCCATAGGTGAAATGAAAAACTTCCCAGGTGATCACCCATCTTAAGATTTTCGTTAAGCGAGCATGCTTAGCTTCGGAGTTCTTCCAACTCTCTAAGCCATTTACCAAAGGCGCTTTTGATGATTAATTTCTCCTTTATTGATATATGACTTGATTCATCCTTATATCCCGCATTCCTCTACCTATAATTAGCCCGCCATCTTAAAAGTTAGCTAGGAGCCTTACTCTACACATATTTTTAGAATTGTTTTGCCGGGTCGGAATTTCACAATACTAAGAGAACTAATAAACTTATAAATAAATGTATAATACTAATAATACAAAGAGGTTTGATTGTAAACTAATAATAATTAGAACTTTATAATTATAGTACTATTAGAATGATAGGGGTAATCATAATAGTTATAATCGTATAATAGAAGTTATTATAATGTTAATTTTGACTATAATACTAGTTATAATTAGAACTTCCATAATTATGATATGATCAGAACTTCTATAAAGTATTGAATCTCAATTTCTAGATTATGTTTGATATTTAGATTGTCATCATTTTAATAGATATAAAAGGTCTTAATGATTAAGGGAGTATGTAAAATTAATTAATGAATGTATTTCTTAATCTAATCTAGTTATAATACTATAAGTTAAACCGCTAGAAAATCTTTGCAATTCAAATCGAATAAAATTTGAATTTGGCCAAACCAAATAATAAGAGAAAAAATTTTATTTTCTTTTTCCTCTTCTTCGTATGCATCTTTCGATAGAGGTTTATTGTCTCTCCTTCTCTAATCGAACATTTCGATAGAGAAATATTGCTTCGATTACGACAAGCCTATTTTCAATCACTGTTAGGTTGATAAAGCTCGTATTTTTGTGGACTAAGAAATTTAAGTTTGGTCGTTTTTAAGTTTTTTTTTGGGTTTACAATTCCGGCTGTAATCTTTGTTCAGATAAACTTGAATTCATAATTTTCTATGAACTATACTTGATTTTACGTGGACTTAAGGATTTGGTTTAAGAATATAGTGAATTGAAATTTGGATTTGAGTTTGATAAATTTAGAGCTTTTTTATGAAATTATAAAATTTCTAGAAATTGATAGCACAATTAAGATTCTTACAAAATTCTAATTATTTTTATGTATAATGCACAAGTTTATAGATTGGTTCGATTTGGATGGTCCTCACATACACCCTGCACCCAAGAATGGATGCAGCTTAGGGCTAAGGGGGACAATGAGCCCTCCTTAAATTTTAACAAGAAAAGTTTAGATACTTTTTTTTTTCAAAATGTATAAATTAGCCTCTGAACCTATGGGGTTACTCATTGTTCCTTTAAACTTCTGTTAATCAATTTAAGCCTTTTAACTGTTATAAAATAATATAGAACTGAAGAGAAGAAAGAGAAGAAATAGAGTATAAAATATAAAAGGATATGAGAGTGTGTTATTATTGATGAGAAGCCACATATATATAGTTACACAAATAAAAAAGATAGAGTTTGCAATAATTAAGACTACAGACTTTTAGCCCATATGAAACATCCATTTATTTCATAATAAATTCAAAACATATCTTAAAATTTTTCTTTTGATATTGCTATTTCAAGAGCATATTCGATATATAAATATCATTAATAATTCTAGATCAAGAGCTAATATAAACTCCAAACATAATAACAACAATGTCTTAAATATACTAAAAATAAATGAACTATCAAAATTTGTTTCACATGAATAATTACCAATAATTAAAAAAATTATAATAATAAAACAATAACCTTAATACTGCAGAATATAATTACTTATAGTTTTACGAGCTTTATAAAAATAAATGCATCCGTTCTTGTGAGCTTTTGATCGTTGTACCTTTCTTTCAAATCATTCCGAAGAACAAATAAATATTTAATTGTCAAATATTCAATAGAGAAAAAATTTTATCTTTGAAACTATTTCAATAAGATTCTCAATTGTGTTTTCAAAGCATTCAAATATATTCTACCACCTTATATTCATAATAAATAATTCATACCCGTAATTCAAAATGTCATAAATTCAAGATCTATACCCGAGCTAATAAAACTCAAATTTCAAAGATAACAAGAACAATATTATTTTAATAATTGATAAATAAATTATCAAGTTTTATTTTCATATAAATATACGTATCAAATAATATTAAATGTTGGTATACATCAATATAGAAACAAATAAGACTATCAATATAATTAAAATAGTAAACACTTATCATGAAAATACATGTACCGAAGGACAATCAAAGGATTAACAAAATTGATTTAATCACAAATAATAAATTCACTAGCTAATAGTCATATCATCAATACTAGATGAATTGAATTCATAAAATATGGAAAATAAATTAAAAGATATATCTAATATCTGATTACTTAATAATAATAATAATAAACAAAATAGTTTCATAGACACTATACAACGTATTTGAATATTAGTGTAACATATTTAATCTGGCTAGGGTTTTATAGATCAATCAATCAGACAATATGGCACTCTTGTAAACCTATCAATCATGTATATACCAACAATTATATATACAATCCATAATAAAAATAATTAAATATCAACTTTATATGTTAACGTATAATAAACATCGGTGTGTAATAAACATATCTTGTAACATAATTAATAGTATACACTAATCCTTTGAGTGTAAAGAAATCCAATCACATGAATTTTATTTTTGAGCGAGCGATTTGATCAAGTGGTAGAGCAAATCGTGTTGATAATATGTTATAAAATAATATAAAATTAAAGAGAAGAAAAAAAATGAATAGAGAGCAAAATATAAGAGATTATGAGAGTGTGTTATTATTAATGAAAAACTACATAGTTACACAAGTGGAACCTAATAGAGTCTTCTACAAATCAGGAAGATAGAGTTCGCATTAATTAAGACTATAGACTTCTAGCTCATATAGGAAATCCATTTATTTTATAACATCAACTTTAATTTTAGTAAAAAGTTAGTCTTTTTTTAATAGAAACTTAACAATACTAACCAAAATAAATAAATCCGATTATGAGCCAACATGCAAAATTTCTTTTTTAAAAGTAGTGAAAATTTTAATTTTGACATATAAAATAACAAAAAGGAAGAAAGAACCAAATAAGTACAAACTCTATTAACCGATACATCAGCAAATATTGGACTCCAGGTGGATGTGATCTGAAAAAAATTGGACTCTATCAACAGATACATCAGCAAATATTAACAAACGCTAGACGAAAGCCACAGTTGAAATATTTTCGGGCCTAGGATATAAAAATACCCTAAACTTTTTAACATATAACAAAATCATCCCAAGAAGAACTTTGTCCCCTTGGCACCCCATTTTAAACCTTAGATTTATTAGCATCCTAAAATAGGATTTACAAAAAAAATAATTTTGTGGGTCAACAAACCACTTGGGTAAACTTAACCCAATTCCCTAAACACAGTGTTTCGAACATAAAATTTCACCAACATCTCTTTTTTCTCCATCAAAGTGACATTGCCACTTCTCTATTAGCCTAGTGACATTGCCACTTCTTTTAATTGACGAAGTTAACCACAAATTAAATTTTCGAACAAATTAAAAATAAATTTTGAAATTTTGAAAAAGAAAAGAAAAGTAGAATAGTGAATAAAAAGAATCTTAAACTTTTTCTTTATAAATTTTAATTTATACGTATTTCAAATCAAAATTAGAAAAATATAGAGCTAGTCCTTTAGTTTAATTTGAATGATGCAACTGCGAAGTAAATTTAAAGATCTCAAATATTAATGATGTGGAAAATTTTTAATTTATCATGAGATGGAAAATAAAACTTATGTTTAAATAATTTACTTCAAAATTCAAAATCATAACTAAATAAACCAAAAGACATGTACATGCTTGCTAGCTTAATCATCCAACTGAGTGTACCAATCTAATCACATGAAAATAATGTATCCTGCGCTTTCGAGTTTGTATGTCATAAAAGGCAACGATTTTTTTTTTTTACCATATGTAATAAGAGAAGATGACCAAAGAGAATTGAGAGAGGAAATATTGAGTTTTGTTTATATTCAAAATGTTGTGTTTAGGGATTTTAAGATCCTTGGGTTAAAAGTTAACTCCAAGTGGTTAGTTGGGACCCATAAAGTTATTTTTTATTGCAAATTCTTATCCTAATCCTATTTCAGGGCTCATAAATCTAAATTTTAAAATGAAGGTGTTAAGGACAGTTTATTTTAGGGTGATTTGTGAAAAATTTGAGTATTTTTATATGTTAGGCCAATGTTTTTTGTGTATAAAATAATAAGTTATATCTTAGTTCAGATTTTTTTAAATTAAGGATCTTTAATTTTTATGATATTAATTATAAAAAATTTAAAATGGACAGAAGATTATATTTTTTTTCAATAGATTTTTAGATTTCTTTATTTGCTTAAATAACGTTTTTATTTTATAATTGGGTGCTCGTTAATCAATTCCTTAGATAGATACGCTCTTTTCTGCAATATCACATCACTAGAAATTATGGGTGGCCAAGATTCTGAAACCACCGGTTTTCATTCTAAAACCAACGGTTTTGGTGTTAAAAAATTTAGAGTCAAAACCGACAGGTTCCAATTATGATTTGGAATCAAATAGTCACAGTTCCCATGTAATTTGATTTCTTCATGGTTTTAAAATCTATTATTATGGTAAGTTTTTTAATTGATTTTTCAGCGAATTGCGTAATTGTAAAATAAAAAATTAGAGAATTTTTTTAAATTTAAAATTTAAATATTTATGAAATAATATTTTAAAAAAATTAAGAAAAATTAATAAAAAGGCTTAACTTAATTTATTTGTTTTAAAAAAAGGCTTGAACTTTTTTTTTTAGAAAAAAAGGCTTAAACTTAATTTATTTTTTTAAATTAAAAAAAATTGATTGACACCATATAGAATTATCTGTTCAAACCATTAGAATCGCCAAATCTAACTGATTGAAAAAACTACTGATTCAAGCTGGTTCCAGTTAATTCTTGAAACAGCAAATCTATAATTCATAATTTCTCAAAAATTAAAATTAAAACTCGATCGCAAGCCCTTAATTTCAATTTCAATTTATACTTAATCTGGTTGCTCAGGATTTCCACCGATTTCAAAAACGGTGAAATGCCCACCCTACTTTACTATTAAAATAAAAACTCATTTTTATCCTCTCTTGAAATAAACTGCTTAAATTTTTCCAAAGATATTACTATCTATTTACCACAATTACAACGTGGCACAGATTGTGCCAAAAGTATTTAGGGAAAAGAATAATTGGATGGATAAGGTAAACTTTTTAGTCAAAAATCCATCAACACGCACCGTCATAGCAAAACAGGAATCTAACTAAAACGCGCTCTACTCGAACTACTACTATTAACGATGTAAGACTGCTAATTCTACGGCCCAAACCAACCATAAGATTAAGTACACGCGCTTTGATAGAGCGTGTGGGTCTCTCACTTTCAGCCTTTGATTAGTTTAGTGCAGTTCAAAATTGGAATTTTTTTTCTGAAAAAAAAAACTAAGCTAAATTATTTATAAATTAAATTGAAATATACCAAACCGATTTGGTTCAATTTAATTATAAGTTCAACATAATAATTGGCTTCACCCATATATTAAAGCTAATTATATTAATCCACGTCAAAAAATAATGCCACAATTAGGTACCATTTTATCTTTTTTTTTTTTTCAAAAATTGGTATAAATAAATATACTGTGAAACTTAAAAGTTTATTGAATTGCTTTGACATATAAATGGATTTACTTAAAAAGAAAGTGGATTTTTCTATCAATCATTACAATTTCAAAGTTTCTAAAATTTTTTTATAAATAAAACTAATTTTTTATAAAAATAAAATTTTAAAATTCTTACAGATTGAATTTATATTCTCACATTTATGAAAATTAAAATAATTTACCACTTTAATTAATATGTTATTAATAAAAAAATTAAATTTTTTATTAAAATTAAATTAAATTAAATTATTTGATTCGATTCTATCAGATTTGATTAGCATTATAGATAAATCACTTGATCGATGACTGTTTAGAGTCCATTTTTAATAAATAAATTTCATAAAATTTTGTGTTTTAAATGAAAAGAAATACATATTTGAATTAAATAAATTAAATTTTATAAAACTGGATATGTCTAACTCAAATTCTATTAAAATTGATGAAATTAAATGAATTTTATAAAATTAAACATTGAAATATTTATTGACAAAACTCCGTCCACTATAAAATCAACTATTTTTACTTTTTTTTTTCCTTTCTGTTTATTTTCTTTAAAAAATTCCAAACAATAACAACCTTTTTTTAATTCAATAATAATGTTAAATTATATTTTTAGTTTTTATTTTTTTTAATTTCAGGCTAGTAATAATATTTTTTTAAATTTAATAATAACATTACTATGAAATTATAAAAATTGAATATCAACGATTGTTTTTAAATGCCAAATACATTATACTTAACATTCTTCTTAATTTTCAAATTAATTACTTAAATCAACAAAAAAATTTTACATCGATTAAAAATAAATACTATAATAAATTTTATTGCTTATATAATTAATCAATTAATTTGGGATATTGATATACTTATTTATATAAAATTTATTATTTATATTTTAATAAAAAAATAATAAATTATTATATGATACATAATAAATATAATTAGTATTTATTAGATTTATTTTTGTTAAATTATTATATTGTCAATGATGTCATGAAAAATAAAAACAAATAAATCTTCATTTAAAAAATTTATTATAAATATAATTTTAAAAAATTTAATTTAATTTATTATTTTAAATTATGGCAAAATAAAAATAATAAATTTATTTATAAATAAATTTTACGTTGATTTACTCACAAAAGGGCTATAAATGATATTTCTAACGTGGTCGATGGTTTATTGGGAAAGGGAAATATATGTTGCTTGCTGCGGTAAAATTTAAGCGAAAGTGGATGCATGTTATCGTCATGGAACAAAGCGTAGCTGATACTAACTCAACAGTAGAGAAATCAGCAGTGCACTGGAAGTTGCTTATTGCCACGTCATCATTACGAACGTTTTTTTTTTTCTTTTTTTAAAAATAAAATTTAATTGTCAGTTGCTTCGAAGAATGTGAGGCCAAGCAAGACAACCTTCCAGGTAGTCGGACAGTTTAATAAATTACCCTCATTTTTCGTAAATTTAACGAAAACACCATTTGACCCCCCACCAACAGGTCAACAACCCGCGCAAACCATGTCCTAACTCCTAACGTCTAAGCGCGGCCCTAGTTTCGCTTTCGCTTCTATCCTTCCTCACTACATCTGCCAAGGAAAGTATTTATGATTGTATTTTGTCAAAATGTATAATTTTGTTCTTATTTTTTGCGTCTGTTGTTAATTTTGATTGTCGTTTAACTATTACGAATAATTTTTTTTAATATTTAATATAATCGAAGAATTCTTGCCCATAATGTTATT
This sequence comes from Jatropha multifida, assembly GCA_948099535.1. Lineage (NCBI taxonomy): Eukaryota > Viridiplantae > Streptophyta > Magnoliopsida > Malpighiales > Euphorbiaceae > Jatropha > Jatropha multifida. Next base: position 21,703 of record CANUEX010003196.1, read on the forward strand.
TTATTTAATAATCTGTAATAAGCATATTAAATGTAATATTTTATACAAATTTATGTGAGATATGGGAAGGAAATGAAGCAAGTGAAGAAAAAAATTTATGTGAAATATTTTATACAAACGCTGTATTTTAAGATTAAAATACCCAGGTATAAAGATCAAAGCAGAGTGATTTTGTAATAAGTAATAAAGTGCAGAGTATTTTTATAATTTAAGCAAATTTTTTCTACATTTTTCAAAAAAATGAATTAATAATAATTTAAGAAAATTTAATGTAATAAATTGATGAGTTTTGGGTTGACTCTTGCTTTGCTTCAACTACTAGAGAAAGGGTTAAACTAATACAATTAATTCTAGAATTAGATGTCTTTCTTTGACTAAGCATTTTGCAGAATTTTATATCTATTGATCATATGGCAATTAGCAAATATAAAAAGTAAACTTCGATATTCAAGTGCTAATTACCAATTGCTTACCTCAAGTATTCAGATCCGTATTTTGCCGTCAACGATAAGCGTCAAAGGATCTCTATGACATTTACAACAGATTTCGTAATTGCACAGTTTCAGTATATTCAAAAATAAAGAATTTAATTCCTTAAGCAATAATAAATCAGAACTTCTACAAAATGTAACAAATGTTCAACTTCGAAAACAAAAATGTATTTTAGATTATGATGAACAATATTTTGATTTTCTTTTGTTTAATAGAAAATTTTAGTTAGAAAGATTTACTAAACATGTATAGTAAAAAAAGAAATCTATATTATAAAAATATGTTTAATTAATAAAAAATGCATATTATGTTAAGTAATTGGTGTCATAAAAAACTATAAATAAAAAGGATATAATTCATTTTCATTGGACATGATTTGAAATTTCTTAAAAAGAAAGAGAGAAACAATGGAACAAGAAGGGATGCGACACAACTTGGATTAATATGGGTCGAGTTTAATCAAAGAATCAGTCTCGTTCCAAAATTATTTTCAGAACAGGATTCTAAATGAGAATATTAAATGAATATTAGATTTTTTTAAACTATTTTTGAAAATTGGTCGAGATTCTCGCAGTCCCGTACACCCCTTAATTTATATTATATTATATTTAAACAGTAATTTACTGATCCAATTGATCTTGACTTCACTCAAATTTAGGGCTTGTTTAGCAATGTAAGTTATTTTAAGTGATGTTCAGCGATAACTTTTAAACAAACTTTTAACATTAGGAAAAACTCTATTTTTATTAACTGTAACATTAGGTAACATAGCTTTTATAATAGTTTTTAGAGGTTGAGAGAGATTTTTATGGAGTATTAAACACTCTAACATTTAGCATTTAGCGTTCAGTTTTTAATTTTTTTTATTTATAATTATACTAATTTTTTTCTCAGAATTTAATTAATTAAACAATTAATATCATTTTTTTCATTTTAAGTCGAACAATTATTTTTATTGAATAGTTCTGATTTAAACCACTATATAAATAGCTAGTAGCTAAAGACTAACAATTACTACTACAACAACTAACATTTGGAATAGGGAAAGAAATTTTTAATAGAAGAGCATAAAAAAAAAGAAAAAGGAAAGAAAGAGACAACAAGTTGGAAAAGCAAAATAGAAATTTGAAGGATTGAAGAGGTGGATTTTCTTCTCTTTTTTTTCCTTTTTCTCGTTAATATTAACTACAGGTATCTCAGCCCACTAAGCGAGGATTAAATCACTTAATGCAACTACTTAATCGAGCAGTAAGAGCTCCAGTTATCATGTAAGCTTTTTTACGTCTGAGTTTTTATTTCTAAGCTATTTTGAATCTTGTTGCTTTTCATTATTTGGTGGTAGTGATTTTGATGGGTATTTGAAGCTTGTGATGGATATTAAAGATGATAAGAGAAGAGAGAGAGAGAGTACGATACACAAGAGAGACAGTTAAGAGATAATGGAGTTTATACAGCAAAATATATATATATATATGAATTATGATTGTACTATCCATGTCAAAATTTTGATAGAACTTTATCGACAAATGGATAGTCGACCTTTTTTTTGTTAATACTAGTGATAGTGTAGGAATTTTATGTGATAAATCTAAGGAAAAAATACGATTTTGTCCCTATGTTTTGACATAATTAATTGATTTATCTTTGTGTTTTAAATATTACATGATTTTATCCCTATAATTTATTATCATTAAACTAAAATAAACTTTCGTCCATTTTAACATTTTAGTCGTTAAGTACATATGAAGAACGATGGTCAAGGAGAAAGAAAAAATTAGATTCCCTAATATACCCTTACTAACAAAACCCTTGTATTTATGTAGGAAATAGAAAAAAATAGCAAAAACAAAATCAAAATCGAAAAATCGTTTGTGAAAGAGAAAGGAAGTCATCGGCTAGGGTTTGCCATTAAGCAAACAAGATCGTTGTCATCGTTGAGTGTGCTGACAATGATTGGGAGGGGAGGTACCTAAACACGCTCTGCAAATATGGAAAAAGAGCTGGCATTAGAATTACCGAGACAGCAAAAAAAAGAATCGCCTATATTACTACTGTCAAAACAATGAGTGTGAAACTTTTTTGGGCTAGTGTAAGCCAACAGATTCATTTGAGAACTCAAGACTTCCTAGGGAGATGGACGACGATGAAGTCGGGCAACAGAGCAAAGTAATGAGAGAAGTACTTGATTTGAAAGATGGTTGTTAATTAAAGGGAGAAAGGCAGAAAGATTTTGGCAAAGGTTGATGGAATAGACTCTATTGTGGGCTTATGAAAATTTCGGTTGCACTTTGCATGCTCTTTGGTATGCTGAATTTCATTCTTTTTATATTTGTGCTTGAGAAGATGGCTTAGTAGGTGTATAAGTGTTGGTATTTGAATATGCATTATGAATTTAGGTGGTAGTAGGTATGGACTTTGATCTTGTAAATGAAAGTTTTGGGTTGGTAACATTTTTTTTAAGGAAAACTTGAAGAAATGTAAGCTTTTTGTGTTGGTAATCAACATGCTATATTTAGTTATGCAAAATCTGGTTTATACTTAATCTTAACAACTTATTGTAATTCAATATGTCTATTGTGCATATTCTTCATTACAATCTGAACAAACTAAACAAACTTATTTTGTATGTTTTGAGATTATAGTGAAAGAAAGGAAACAAGTATGCAAAGTAGCTATAATAGTAATGAGAGCATCACAATTTCATAATATAATTGAGAGAATAAAAAATTGTCCATTTAATCATCGATTCCTGTTTTGGAAATACACTATACTTTGCCATAAGAAATATGATTCACCTATTAATACCAGATTCTTCATTACAAATCCCCATTTTTGGGTTCTAAAAAAAATACTTTGACAGTTAATATTTACCTAAGAAGCATTTTAAGCAACTATCCCAAAAATAAAAAGTGCAATGACTATTTCTATTGACATTTTTATAACAAAAATTCCTTCACAAAATAGAACAAAAAGTCAGCTTCAACTCCTAATTAGGTTAATGCCCCTCTGAACTACCTGCACCTCCTCTTGATACTAATGCATTAGTTTCTCCTTGTTCACTTCTCTTACCACCCCTCTGCAAAGGAGAAAGTAAGTGTAAATGCCAACAAATTACCAAGTTTGTAACAATGTAAAATGAAAATACAAAAGCATACTTGAGATGCTGAATTTTCAACTTGACAAGTGCAGTTGTTATGACCCAACTTATTGCATTTTTTACACCTGACTGTTCCTTATCTCAAGTGCTGTGTAACGGGTAGTCCTTCCTCAACTTGTCTATTCCTCCTCATTTTAGGTCTCCCAACTCTCTTCTTAACTTCAGGTGGCAGGATTTTATCATTATCATCACTTTGTTTAAATTCATTCTCGGGTATGGGATATACAACATTTGAATAGGTCTCAACATATTTCTCAATTGAAAAATAAAGGTCACAATAGTCGGCCACTTACACCACCTCTACTACTAGCACTTCTCGTAATCACACCACCTCTACCATTATTGCTTCTTATAGCCACACTACCTTTGCCTCTATCACTTGTTCTAGGCCTAACACCCTGCCTTTGCCCCTTACAATGGGCCTCACCCCACCTCTACCTTTAACCCTCCTATTATTATTAAATGAAGCATATTATTCACCCAAATCATCTCAAATTTGTACATCAAGTACATATACCTTTTGTTTTTTACCTCTTCTAAATGATGCATTTGTCTCTTGCATACCCTGCCTCTGATTTTCATGACCTCCATTACCATCAACTTCAGTAGGTGTGGATATGATAAGTTTAATATTACATGTATCCTCTATTACCATTATCAACAATAGGTTGAACATTGGAAGCCACATTCCCCACCCCAATATTATCATCATCAATATTAGAAGCAATAACACCAACTAATTCTAAACCTCATGGCCTATTGTTTTGGTTATCACTCTCTTTCCTACTATCATTCACAACCTTTCTTACACCTAGAATCTCTACAGCATCATTAGGGTTATCCTCAAGATGGGCAACAGTAATTGGTTGAACATTTACTGCCTCAACTAGTAGTTCAACATCAGCAGTGTACTTATATAAATTGAACATAGACATAAGATTAGCATCAGATTCAATCGTCAAATTACCACCAAATCTAATATTTATTAAGCTTGATTTTATACTGAACCATTCATACAAGTCATCCACCAAACCACGATATGAATACCTATATGGACTAATGTTAGCAATTGTACACACCCATCCTTTAAACATGACAAACAGAATATAAAACTCAGGTAATGACATTCTGCAAAGAAATAACAGTGGACCTTATCAATACTCAATAATGAAAAACCTCCACTAAATCAATTTTTAAGAGCTTTAACATTTCAGAACCATATACAGCACCCACAATGCATAACCCTAACTTATTTTCATGTAATCATCAAGAATTAGAGCAATTTATAAAAAATCTACTTAGTTCTTTCTCTATGTGTTTTGACATTACCTTTTCATTTAGTCTCGCTCCCAAACTGAGAACAGATTGACCGTTCACTTGATTTTGCTTTCTTTAATGCACAAAAACTATAAATTCCTCATCAATCATTTGCCATTCAATTGCAAATCACATTTTCTGGGTTTAGAGGTTTTCGTTTGATAGTTGAGGGAGTTTGAGTGAGTTTGGTAGTTCAAAGGTCGTGCTACACCAAGTTGAAATATATTTAACTTATATCTAGGGTTCTTTTAATCTTTCCATAATCATTTAACGACTAAAATGTTAAAAAAATGGAGAGAGGTGTATGTTAGTTTAACTGTAATAAACTACACATAAAATAATGTAATATTTAAAATACAAGGACAAACCAATTAATTATGTCCGCAACTCTGTCATTCAACAACTTGCCAAGAACCTCAGAAACAAAAACCTCCTTCAAAATAACATTGCCCAAAAGCCACGAATCAAACCAGGAAAAAGTAGCAAGGCCATTACCAACCGACCACTGAATCCCATCTTGAACATGAAACTAGTCCTCTAAAATTCCTTTCATGAGAGATGAACCCCTCTGCCTAACACAATTAGAGAAAAACTGGGAACAAAATTTATATTTACTTCTAAGAACAGTAATCCATAAGTCATCCCCACCATCAGTAATACCTCAACACGATTTCATGAGAAAGGCAGTAGTCACCATTTGCAAGTTATGAAAACCAAGTCTACTTAGGATGAGCAACTGTGTGCGACGGAATCAAAAGAATTTTACGATCAGACGCAAAGGATCCCCAAAGAAATCGTTGACTAATCTTCTCAATCTCTAAACAAATGGCCATAGGAAGTTTAGCTATTTGTGTGGCATGGAGAGGCATCATGGAGACGACAACACTAGTAAGAGTAGCACGACCGGCCATAAATAAATTATTAACTTGCCAATTCGAGAGCCTTTTCATAGCTTTATCAACAATATAAGAATAGCAGGAAGAAGATGCTCTCCCACGGAGAAGGGAACTTCCAAATATTTTCCTAAATTATCAGTAGCCTTAAAACCCAAACTCTGAGATAATTGGACTTTCAAGACACTACCAACATTCCTGGAAAAATAAACATAAGTCTTCTCCGCATTGACCTTTTGGCCTGAACACTCACAAAAATCATCCAAAATTCCTTTAATCTCATCAACCTGATCCAAAGAAGCCTTTGCCAACAAAATTAAATCATTCGAAGAAAAGATGAGAAAGAGATGGGCCACCCCTGGAAAGAAAGATCGGCTTCCAATTACCCTTAGAAACAGCCTTATGAATAGCGTAAGACAATCGTTCCACGCATAAAACAAAAAGATATGGACTTAAGTGATCTCCTTGCCGCAGGCCATGAGAAGGATAGAACTTATCTGACAACTTACCATCCCAAGACACCTGCATGGAGCAAGATTGTACATAGCACATAATAGCAAAGACGAAAATGGGAGGGAAACCAGCCTCCAAAAGGGTGTCCAAGAGAAAGCTCCATCGGATCCTATCATAAGGCTTTTTTTAGATATTTTCCATAATTATTTTCGTTCCTTAAAAAAAACTATTTCCATCCAATCAATGTAAGTGTTTTCTTTTTACATTCATCTAATGCATTGAAAACATGCTATTTCTGACATTTTAGACTGTTGCCCAGTAAAATTAAATTCTAATTGATAAAGGATTTTTGCATTCTTAGTTTCTTACCAATTAAATTAATCCATTTGATATTAAAAGAATTACATTGTTAAAAGTCATTTCATTATCAATGTTAGAACAACCCCTATGTTTGTAAAGGAGAGGAAGTAAAATATTGGAAGAAGAAAATAAAGGAAAATAATGAGAAATTGTCAACTTTCTTTCCATAGTTGTTTTTCACTCTTGTGTTTGGATATAATGAAGGAAAGAAATAAATTTATTTTTCTTCATTTGTAAAGGGTAAAATTTTAGAGGAAAAAAATGTTATTATTGAAATTGATGATTATATCCTCATTTAAATGTTGGGTATTTAAAAAACGATTAAAATTTGTTAACTAATTGACATTTGGGTAATTTAATAAAAATAAATGAAATTTCTACTTTTCTTCATTATTTTCTTTCCAAATTGGAGAGATTTGGAATACGTCGACCCAAATAGAAAAATAAGTGAAATATTACTCTCTTTAATATTTTTCTCGCCTTTGACTAACCAAAAAAAAAAATACTTTTCTTTAAATATTTTCAATAATTATTTTCCTTCCATAAAAAAAAGAAAAAAATACTTTCATCCACGCAACGGGAAGTATTTTTGGAAGTTCAAATTTGTCACGACCCAAAACCGTGGGCCGGACCGGCACTAGGACCTAGGTAAGCTTAAGGCACCCGAGGCCTGTAGTAAGCCTAAACTATCAAAATCCATCCCTATTATCGTTTGACTATCAGAATAGTGAGCCCATATTATGACATTTTTCATAAGACAATCAGAGTTAATAATTCTGACCCAGCATTAGTAATACATACTATTCGCAGCTCGGGCCCATATCCATATAATAAAAATATACTCTCATACAAATATTTATTTGTCATAATATGATCAAACTATTCCTATCATACAGTCTCCAAATAGTCATAAAACACTCCACAATTTATTTATAATCACATGATAATTCTATTACAAGCCAATATTCGTTCAAGAATCCTAACTGCGGAGTAAAATAAAATGTGCGGAGTATTCTAAATATTAATAGAGAGTTTATACTAACATGATCACTTCTCTACGAAGAAGGAAGCAGAGTCTTATGGACCAACAGTATCCTTATTTCCTAAAAAATATTTATGGAAGGGGGGTGAGTTTCACTAAACTCAGTGAATAATAATAAATAATGCAAACTCATACATTCAAGCAGTATGCTTTCACAATCTAATAAATGACATACTTCACAAGCACGTGACATACAGCAGCATCTTCAAACAAGTCACATTCAAATACTCACAACATGTGAAAATTAGTCAGTGATGTCACAAATCCACCTATTGGCCCCAGGCCAATTCCATAATAATAATATATATATAATAGGGAGCCGATCCCCCATACTAGGCC
>CANUEX010003207.1:0-61271 GCA_948099535.1 Jatropha multifida
AAATTCCTAATTAGAATAGGATTAGATTAAATTATAATAATAATAATTAGAATAGAAAAATAAACACAATATGGTCCTAACTTATTTATTAAGACTAAATTGTCTTTAATAATATTTTTTATTAATTAAAACACGTAGGGGCGTTTTGGGGACCAAATGTCCCCCATTTGTACTTTTATATATATTATAGATTATAGATATGGTTTCCAATTCCATACCTAAATGGGAAACATTGCACGTTGTTGAACAATAGATGAGCATCATTGTGAGCATGAAGCTATTGAAAATGATGGAGCTTGTAATATAATGTATAGTTTAATTTAGTTGAAGCTTTATGACATTCAGAAATGGAAGGCATCTGTGTTTTTAAGTCTTTTAGGTACATATCATCATTCCCTCCTTAGTTGATCCTCATAATCAAATGTGGTAAAGGTTATATTACTTCTTATCTTATAAATTATAAAATTTTAAAATTAAATAATAAGAATATATTTTATTTTCTTATAAATTTTTTAATTTTGATGCGTATTCTTATAAATATAATAGAACTTTATTACTAGAAGTCAATGGACAAAGCGTTGATGATGATGATAATAATAATAATAATAATAATAATAATAATAATAATAAAAGGTGAATGTGTACCCTACTCTCCAAGACCTGACATAGAGCAAATACCTCAAACGTTGGTGAATAATTTGATCTTAATTAATTAATGAATAAAACCTTTTTATTTAATAAAAAACAATTATTGTAATATGTAATCATATATATATATATATATATATAAAGACCGACCTAATTGGGGACCATCTTTCTAGTACAAATAAATGACTAATTGAGAATTGTAGACGGCTAGGTGATGGAAGTCTCATGACGGGAGTATTAAAATAATATTAAAAGTGAGACCTATATGTATAATTATAAAAATAAAATACACGTGAGTCTCATTTAGCATTTTCCTTGAGAATTTAGGTTTGTGATTTCAATTTCATCTTAAATTTGATAGAAATGGGATTATATCTATGCTTGGGGAAGATTACAACAAAAGGTTTGGTGAGCTGTAATAGTTTGATTTCCTTCTTGAAAACCCTAAAATTAAAATCCAATCATCCAGCTACTTGAGCGTTGAGACACTAAAATCTAAAAGCAAAAAAAGCCATGTGAGAGGCAGCTTTAACTTTTTGAATGCTACATTGAAAAAGGTTGGTATAGAAAGAGGGTAAGGGGTGGCTTGCCTCATGCTAGCTAGCTTTAAACAACAATAATGCATATTATGTCAACTTTTTCAGTCCATGTTTGTAACATTTTCTTGCTTCTTCAACCTTTTCTCTCCCAATCTTCACTATCACATGGGCATAAAGCAAACACATAGAACAATATCTCCATTGAAGCATAGCTCTCATCACTTGGTCTCCTTCGTATTAATGTGTTTTATCTAAAGGATTGTGTCCTTCAAAACTTAGGGCCACCAATATATACATGGACCACCTATAATAATAGAGATCAAAAGATAATTGTGATAATTAATATTTATATATATTCACCCATAATTTTCTTTATTTTGGATTATTAGTAAATGACTTGTTTATCATCATAAGGTGTAAACCAGCCACGCCAGCTTGTAAGCTATTTAAACTCGGCTTAAAAAAAGTTTAAAAAAAATTTGGATGGAATTGAGCTTAAGCTCGAGCCTAACGATATTAAGCTCGAAAGCTTATCGAGGCTTATTGAACTTTTATATATACATATATATATAATATAATTTTAGGCTTATTGAATTTCGAGCAAAACTAAACCTTACCGAACCAAGCTTCAAACATAGTGAATTCGAGCTGGCTCGGTTCATTTATACCCCTAATCATCATAATTTGAATATTGGGCATATAACATATTAAACAGTGTTCACCCCTAGTATACACATTACAAACCAAACCCAAAAAAAATGATTAAAAGAAAAGAGAGGGTTTGGTTCAGAATAGAAATATCCAAAATAGTCGTACACTTACTCATGAGCATTAAAGGGCCACCAAGTCATTGATAAGAAGGAAAAAGGAAAAGCTTTCTACATATCACTATGAATATCTGGGGGAAGGATGGAGGGTCACCATTGTTAAGATGAGCAAAGGAGGCAACAGGAGGTGGCTTCCACCTACTAAAAGTTCATTGGCAAGTTTAGGGCCCAACTGCATAATTCAATTAGCTATCTCTAATTACATGACATGAAGTAATAACTGCTTTCTTCAATTTATACAGAAACGGATAGGAACCCATCAACCAAAAGATTCTACACAAGGGTCTACATCTACTTCTGTTAGTCTGAAGAGTGGGCTACATGTAACAAACCAAAAATATTCATGTCACTAAATTTCATCAGAACAAAATTTTTTGAATCATTGAACAAATCTGGAAATCAGATTTTTTTTTCCTATTTCATTCCCAATAAAATGTTCCTGCAACACCATCCAAGTATACATGTAAAAACTGAATGACATTGTCTTACAAAGATAATGTCACAACTTGCAAAACCTAAGTTAAGCAAAGTCACAAGAGATTCTCCTTGTTACTCTGCACATTTACAGCTAAACTACAGTCAAATTAAGCAAGCAACCAGGAGTGAGTATGTAGCAAAAACCACTTTGAGAAAAGGAAAACAGTGGAAAGTCATTCTTGCTAAGTCTATAATGAAAGTAATGAATCATTAACTGTCTCATTAAAAGATGAAAAAGAACCAGACATACAATTGCATTGTTATAATTTCTTTCCTTTTATTTGGGAGGACGCCTCGTAGAGCATTGAGTCAAAGAAATGCCAATTCAGAGTTTCCAACAGCAGAAAGTCAGCAAATCAAAACCTTTATCGCCACAAGCCCCAATATTATACTATTTGAAACAGCATACAAGGTTCTAGACAGAATGTAGAAACTTAAAGTAAAAAAAGAAAATTGAATAAAAACAGAACCTGGAGCTGCAGATAGATACTAAAACATTTCTGCATTTCCTCAAATTCCATTTTATCAATGCAACTCAATAACATTAAGGATCCTAGACAAAAAGGATAAATTGTACTGAACAAAGGGTTCAAGACAATGCCTCTTACAGATTTCTTTATGTCAATTTTTGGCCTTAACAGAATTATTTTCCTTGATTTTAGCACGATTGTTTAGCTTGACAAAGCGTTTGAGCTCTTCGTAGGAGAGAGTTCTAACATTTTTCCTTTTTAATTCACTCAGCGCAGTACGTTTATCGAGCAGGTGCCACAACCAATCGGGGTAATCAGAGTCAGGCAAGACCTTGGGATCTGCTCCATCCTTAAGAATATTGGCACCAACTACAGTGGTAGCCTTAGCTTCTTTGCTCAGAGATGATGCTTTTGGAGCATCGGCTGCTGCTCCCCCTTTTCCACCCTTTTTTGCTTTGCTAGTGCTAGTAGCAAATGTTCGCTGATCCACTATTCTAAACGCTTCCTTAGTAATCATGATACCCCTCAATGATTTGATGTGATTCATAGCCATAGCTCCTGCCAAATTAGCTCTAATATTTATTGACTGATGATTTCAGAATCTGAACAAATAAAGACCGATACACATTCTTAGACAAACTGTTACATGACTAATATCTCAGAATGCTTCAGCGTGTGGCAGGGAGGTGTTATCCTTCAAACATTGGGTTTTGAGAAAATCTAAATACCTAACTCAATGAAAGAAACTAACAGCCAAAAGAAAATTGCGTTTCATAAATAGTTTTCCATAAAATAATTAGACTCTTGAAGTGCCTGCATTTCATACTTGCTTTCCTATAAAAGTCTCTGTTTTTAAACGAGCAATTCAAATTGACATACAGGGGAACGCAAGATTCAGGGGCAGAGACAGAGAATGCCTGAAATATGTAAAGTACACCGTTTTTTCTCCAAAAAAAAAAAAATTATGTTTATAATTAACTAACAACAAAATAGAAGGAGAAAAAATGATAAAGCATCAATTTTGCAAAGAAGAAAATCCCAAGCATAAGCTCAATTTTGCAAAGACGACCAATTTAAAAAAAAAAAGATGATCATAACGAACTCGACGATCAAGATTTATTCGCTTTCCAAATCACAAAACCTAAAAATTGATCAATATACAAAGAGTATCACATAGACGCATTCCAGCCTTGAAGAGTTTTCCTACAACATTCTCAGCAACCAAAAAGCGCAATAAAAAAGAAAATGGAATAAAATGGAAATACCTGAAAGCAAAACTCGAAATGTTGGAGATCGAAGCATCAATATGTTCAATATGGGGGCTAGGGTTTCTGAAACAAAGAAACCAAAACAAAACCCTATTCAATTCTCAAATAAAAACTTGATCTTCACAAATCTTCGGTTTTGACCCATTGATCGGTGCAGCCCATATTTTGGGCCCTAGAACTCAGTCTTTGACTAATGGGTCGAAACAAACCCAAATAGAACCCGACCCACCCGTTTAGTACACAGTTCGAAACTATAAACCCCAATTGCTCCTCTAAAACCCGAAAATCTCTTTTCTTGAGCGATCAAATCATCTTGCGAAATGGGCAGCAATCAAGCAGCTGTTTCGTTTCTAACAAATCTTGCACGGGCCGCTTTCGGTTTAGGCGCTGCGGCCACCGCTCTCAACGCGTCGCTGTACACCGTCGATGGAGGCGAACGCGCGGTGCTATTCGATAGATTTCGTGGAGTCATTGACACCACCATTGGTGAAGGGACTCATTTCCTGATCCCATGGCTGCAAAAGCCATTTATCTTTGATATCCGTACCAGGCCACACACTTTCTCGTCTGTCTCCGGTACGAAGGATCTGCAGATGGTTAACTTGACCCTCCGTGTTCTCTCCCATCCCGATGTAACCATCTGTTCTCTGCAAATCTTGTTTGATATATGTCAAAGCTAGCATATTTTGCTTGCTATTTGATCTTTTAGCATATTGGTTTCAGTTAAACGATGTGTCTTTTGGCTGCAAAAACTGAGGAATATGATTATGTTTACTGGGAGACTATATAATTAGCTCTAGATAAATGCAGTTGCTGTTATATGTTGTTTATCCCTCCGCAGTATTTTATTTTCCTCTTCAGCTAAAAGCGTTTATGAGCCAGAAATATACACTTTGAATATGTATAAATATGCATTTCTAATTTTTTTTTAATTTTTATTTTGAGCAAGGTAACGAAATTGCCCCAAATCTTTCAACGCCTTGGTCTTGAGTATGATGAGAAGGTGCTCCCCTCTATTGGCAATGAGGTTTTGAAGGCTGTGGTTGCTCAGTTCAATGCTGATCAGCTCCTCACTGAACGTCCGCATGTGTCAGCTCTAGTACGTGAATCTCTTATCAAGCGTGCAAGGGATTTTAACATTCTGCTGGAGGATGTGGCAATAACCCACTTGTCTTATGGATCAGAGTTCTCAAGGGCTGTAGAGCAGAAGCAAGTGGCGCAGCAAGAAGCAGAGAGGTCAAAGTTTGTTGTCATGAAAGCTGACCAGGAGAGGAGGGCTGCAATTATCAGGGCAGAAGGTGAGAGTGAAGCTGCTAAGATGATCTCTGATGCAACTTCAAAAGCTGGTACAGGGCTAATTGAGCTCAGGAGGATTGAAGCATCGAGGGAAATTGCTGCAACTCTGGCCAAGTCACCCAATGTGTCATACCTTCCTGGTGGAGCCAACATGTTACTAGCATTGAATCCAGGCCGTTAAAAAGGTAATCCTATTTCTACCTATTTTTATATGTTGATATTGTGTGCGCTCAAATTTGCATTTGGCAGCTGGATGGTAGTTCTTTTACTGGCTTAAATGTATGTAATTGCTTCTTGAATTTATAGATTGGAAATGGAATGCGAATGATTTTATCAGATGATTATATGTCTCAATACAATTGCATACAATGGCACATCCTCTGGCTAATTTTTCTGTGAAATTACTACCATGTGCTGCTTCAATTATTCTGTGAACTGGTAGAATTTAACCTTTATTTTTCTTTCCTGGATATCCTTTGAATGCTATCTCGTTGATACTTCAATTGATCTGTGAGTTAGCTGGCTTCAACATTTATTTTGCTGGATTTAGAAGTTTGGAAATTGAAAATCAAAATTGTTGAGTTGCACAAGGTTATTCCTTTATTCTGCATTTTAGGATATTCACAGTTTGCTTTTTAGACCATGAGCATCATGAGTATTCTGGGAACTGCTTCATGTTGACAAACATTATATTACTTGGCTGATTCTTGCTTCATTGCTGTTTACAAGGAAAATATTTTTGGTGTAATTTGCTTTTACCAATGCTATAATCTTGGTGAGGCAACACCAAAATGCAGATTGTTTGCTTGTCAAATAATCAGGGAAAATATGTTCATTTAAAAATATTTTTGCATCTGTATCTTTTTTTTTTTTTGGCCTAATTCATCAGAAAAAGAGCATTTACACAAGCGCTATTTGAGTTGTTCAATTAATGCATGGATAATGAATTACTGGTATGTTGGTGTGGCATTTAAGAAACACGAGCAAGACTGAATTTCTGAAAGTTAAATGAATTTTAACATTAGTCCTTAACAGTGTTTGTTAATGCATTTGGTTAATGCATGGTAAAAATGCTTGTCAGTCACTTCAGCTACCAGCAAGGTGTTGAACATGTTGGCAAGCCATTCGAGTTAGAAGCAGTGATTTGTTTTTGTTTTTTTTTCTGGATATGTTGTTGATTTTCTAATGCACTGCCTTTTTCTGTCTACATTCATATATTACATGTCCTGGATTGTCTGAATAACTTGATGTGAAATCTAATATGGAAGACTAAGAATTAGGGGCTGCCTGAAGAGAAGAAACTCCAAATTTTATGGATGTTTTTTGGAGGAAAATCCTTTTCTTTTCATGAGCTATAACTTCAGTTGGCTACATATACAGACCTTGTCCACTTTATTCTGAAGCATTTTTCTGTTAACGTATTAGTTTGGTTTGACCTGCTCCAAATGACTGCATGTCTTTTCATGACTCACAATTGAAAGTGTTAAACTGGGTCATGTTTACAACTCCACCTCAATCTGAAATCATTCAACCCATCATTCATTTCTTTTTTTTTTCAAAATGTTCGTGTCATGCTCCTTTTTAAGGCAATACGGAAATACCTCTCAAGGGCAGCTGCCTTAATTGATTAACCTTAATAATCTTGCTGGTTTAGATGGTCACACAGATGTCCTGTTTTTAATGTTTTGTAAAGGTAAATCTCATTTCAACCATCTTGTCTGTCTTTGCAGGGTATTCAGTTGTGGCACAGTGGTATGACCTTATTGTGAATTGGTGAAGTAGTGTTTGCTTTGTTGCTGGAAAATTTTTGAGGATGCAGATCTGTCATATCTGGAATTTTTAAGAATCATAAATTTCGCACCTTAAATACTTGTGTTGATGAGCAAACAATGGATTTTATTTAAATTGGATGAAAGGCCGGTTTACAGAATTGTGTAGTAAATATGCCGAATAAATGTTGCCTCCAACGGTCATCTTCGATATCCAATGTACATGAGTTACTATTTGACATGATACAATAGGGAGTAAATAATATCATGAGCTATTGAGGTTCAATTCATGCACATTCCTACATAAACTTTCTCCCCCATGTTAGTTCAGAGAGGAAGTACTGGCTAAGTTGGCCAAAACATAAGTAAGATAGGGTAGAAAGAAGAACTGCAACATATGTTCAAAGTGTTAAAAGTGTTTGGTTCTTGAGAAATAAATAGTGAAAGTTTCGCCAAATGAAATCCCCACGCTAGAATGCTTTCCTATGACGTTCTCAGCAACCAAATTGCATATTACAAAATAAAATGTTAATCAAATGCAAGTATCATTTACATTCTGTAAGCTCAATTGAACTCTGATTAATGAAATATTTTATAAAATTGTATTAAACTTAAATATTTGATTGAGCTTATGAATAATTTTAATAGAGTACCGACTCTTCATTCAAGTTTTCCATTTTTTACTTTTTGGCAGAATTAAGAGGTCCCCTTTCACCGTTTTGATATGAGTTAATTTTTTTTAAAATTATAAAATTTGCTCTTACCGTAATCGCAATTCTCAATAATCGAATTTGTGTTGTCATCTTTTACCTTAATCACATCGAGAATGATCGATCAAGAATGATGGAATTTGTGCTGTCATCTTTTACCGTAATCACATTTCTGGATGATTGAATTTGTGTTGTCATCCTTTATGCAAGTTTGAACTCAAGTAGACTAGGAGCAGCTCAACTCAATAGCAGACATTCGAAATTCAAGTTCATTTCAAAATAACTACTTGTACAAATGGCTCTAAAGGTCTAAGCAACCCAAATGGACCCGTTACAAGCCCACAAGCCAATTTTTCGGCAATTCGTCTAAAATGAGCCTATAACAGGTCGGACCTATTCGGGTTTGGATCTGACCCACCTGTTTATTACACATTTAGTGAGCACCAACCAATCCTAAACCCCCTTTGCGTGAGTAAACCATAAACCCCAATTTGCCCGCTCTAAAACCCCAACGCCTCCTCTCTTCTTCAGTACTCATCAAGCAATGGGTAGCAGTCAAGCAGCTGTTTCTTTTCTGACAAATCTTGCACGCGCGGCTTTTGGATTGGGCGCTGCAGCCGCCGCCCTCAACTCCTCTCTTTACACCGTCGATGGAGGCCAACGCGCAGTGCTATTCGACAGATTTCGGGGAGTTATTGACACCACTATTGGTGAAGGGACTCACTTTCTCATTCCATGGTTGCAGAAACCCTACATCTTTGATATCCGTACCCGCCCACACACTTTCTCCTCCATCTCCGGTACAAAGGATCTACAGATGGTTAATTTGACTCTCCGTGTTCTTTCTCATCCTGACGTAATCATCATTTCTCTTTAGATATTGTTTGATATATGCTAAATTTAGCATCTTATACTTGATTTTTGATTTCTAGTATATGGGCTATGGTATTATTTTCCTTGTTTTGGGATGTATTTTTTATCGATTATATTATTTAGTTGGGTTATTTCAGATAAATAATTTGTGGTTTTGGCTGCAACAAGATTGGAAATGGAGTACGAATATGCTTACTAGAAGATAATATGGTTGCAAACTTATGTTATATTTTGTTTCATTTCCCCCGTTGTCTTTCATTTTTATTCTTTATCTTGAACCATGAAGTTTTATGTATGATTATTTTTGCTTAGGTGGATAAATTGCCCCAAATCTATCAACGCCTTGGTCTTGAGTATGATGAGAAGGTGCTACCCTCAATTGGCAATGAGGTTTTGAAGGCTGTGGTTGCACAGTTCAATGCTGACCAGCTCCTCACAGAACGTCCGCATGTATCAGCTCTGGTCCGTGACTCTCTTATCAAGCGTGCAAAGGATTTCAACATTCTGCTGGAAGATGTGGCAATCACCCACTTGTCTTATGGAGTGGAGTTCTCCAGGGCTGTGGAGCAAAAGCAAGTGGCACAGCAGGAAGCTGAGAGGTCCAAGTTCATTGTCATGAAAGCTGACCAGGAGAGAAGGGCTGCAATTATCAGGGCAGAAGGTGAGAGTGAAGCTGCCAAGATGATCTCTGATGCAACCGCAAAAGCTGGTACAGGGCTAATTGAGCTGAGGAAGATTGAAGCGTCAAGGGAAAATGCTGCGACTATGGCAAGGTCACCCAATGTGTTGTATCTCCCTGGTGGAGCCAATATGCTTATGGGAATGAATCAAAGTCGTTGAATAGGTAAGTCCTATTTTGGTTATATGTTTATATTTTGGGTGTTTGAGTTTGCATGTAGCAGATGGATGTAGTTTGTTACTTGCTTTATATGTGTAATTGCTTCTTGAATTTATGGATTGGAAATTAATTGAGATTGACTGTTTATTTGATGATTACATGACAAGTTAGTATTGCATATTATACTCTGGCCATTGTTTCTGTGAAATTGTAAGCACATTGATACTTACATTAGTCTCTGACTTAGTAGACTGTACTTCTTTTTCTGATTTTAGAACTTTGGAAAATTAAAATCAGTATGCTCCTTAAACTATTTTATCCTACTTTTTACAATCTTGGAGCTTTGTTGTTTGGTATTGGCAATTTGGTTTCATTGCTTTGACACAATTTCTGGACTCCTTGGAGTTATCTTGCCTAGTTCAATGTGCTTATTTAGTACAACACATGTTACTTTGTTATTGGATACAGAGTTTATTAATATGAGGGATGAGATTTGAGATTTTGCTTTTTTGAGGAATGTAAAGTGTTAATAGATCATGATATAACCATTTAAAAATTGGGACTGTTGGCTGTATGACTTAGACTAGCATATTAGCATCAAACATGTCTAAACTGCAACACGTTAACAATGATGAGTGAGATTAAACTGTCTTTTGTTGCAAATGAACCTATAAAGTACAAGAAACTGCATTGATTATCAGGAATTGCTATTATTGCTTTGGTAAATGAGAATCATGAGTGCCTATTTCCAGAGATCCTCTTTAAGAGACATGGCTGGCTGTTTCTTACTTTATGGCTGTTTTCAAGGAATATATTGATGGTGTATTGGTGCTTTACCAACAATGTAACCTTGATAATTAGAATATCGTTCATTGGTCTTAACCAATTAAGCCTAATAATTTGACTGGTTTAGATAGTAATGAAGGCTTCCATCATTTTTGGGTATATATGTAATCGTGGATCTCATTTCAATTGTCTGAACTCTTTTCAGGGTATTCTGGTGTGGCACAAGAACGAGACCAAGATTGAATTGCTGAAGTAGTGTTTGCTTATTGCTAGAAATTTTTTGAAGGATACAGACCTTACAAACTTTCCTAAGAATCAGAACTTCGGCAGCATCAATGAAGTTTCTTACATTTATGTTGAAGAGTAAACAGCACGACGTTAGAACTATATATGGTCTATCTTCAAAGATGATTTTAAACACATTTGATGTGATAATTATGCTGCATGAATATTTCCTATTCTAATGACCACATTTGATGGTCCGCGACTTCTTCCATTGCATTCATTCTCTCATTATACACACTTAATCAATTTCAATGTTGTTGCTTAACTTGATTCTTGAACATTTATAATTTTTTTTTAATCCTTATTTATTGATATTGGAAAAGAAAAAACTAATAGAATTTTGGGAGTAGACCTCTTGGTTATGTAAAAAAAAAAGTTCATTAAATCTATTTATTCACTTTTTCTTATTATTAAAAGATAAGGTAATTTGAAATGAAAATTTTATGGAATTAAGGTAAACTAATTATTTTTTTGTCGAAAGTTTATAGTTAATTCTTTTAAATTTGATAGTATTTCGTTAGGATACTTCCCCCGTCCACAAAATTAAGTGTTATATTTGTGTATTTTAGAAATAAAAATTTGTTCTTCTCATTTTTATACCGTCATATGACGAACACTAATTGCTATAGTTAATTTACTGAATTATTACAAATTATTTCTCAAGTGATACTTATTTGGAGGTGGTGAGAGTAACAATATTAAAAATGACATAATTAAGCATTTTTTCGAAAAAATAGTTTTTTTGAGGGAAAGAAACTTTCTTTTTTTTAAGAAAAAAAAAATATTCGACTCCATTTGGGCTTATGAGCCATAGAACGCAAACAAAGTTGCTTTGTTCCACTCACCTGGTTTAATTTACGAACCAAGCCCAAGCCTAAATAATAAATATCAATGGCTCGCACAATTCACAGCTCAAATAGGCAAAATAAAAATGGGATCGAACTAGTATTAGGAAAAGCTTCTTCAATCAATAAAAGGAAAAACCTTTGATTACCAAAAACAAGAGTACATTTTATAATATGCTGAGACAATTGTATTAACTTCCGAATTTGCACCACATGATGCACAACACCAATGTGAAACACTAAAACATATCCCTCACAGCCTAATTATTCTCAACTCAACTCTTTCAATTTCAATACTAAGCTGCATCCTAAGCCGGAAAGGAGGAGATCCGCATCATGTGATTATTACTGTGGGGGGCTGCTGCTGTGCTCATTGCACGGAGGCTATGTGGCGGATCAAGTCGATCACACGTGAACTGCGGGTAAAGAGTTGCACATTCAAAATTGAGAAATGAATGAAGAACCTTCAAGCTACTATCTCTTACTTATGTAAAACTAAAACCCTGAATAGCATGGAAATGAAAATTACCTGTAGCCCCATTCGTTGTCATACCAAGAGACAAGTTTCACAAAGTTATCATTCAATGCAATTCCAGCCTTGGCATCAAAGATGCTAGACCTGCAGAATGTAGCCACTGAAATGTTAGCAGAGGCCATAATGAAAAGAAAGCCAATGAATGAGAGAATTGAATTATGCAATTGAGAAATATGAAAGTAGAGTTGTGTACGATACTAGGCATTCCTGAGAGGAGATGGCTTCTAACCTGTTGTCACCCACAAAGTCACTTGAGACAACATCATCTTCAGTGTAACCGAGGATTCCTTTCATACTTCCCTCAGATTCTGCCCTGTATAGCAGGACCATTGCCAGAAAAATTAAGAGGAATGAGCCAACAACAGAAAAAAAAAAGGGCAAAGGATTTGAAAGAGAGAGAGAGATCCTAATCCTTACTTAATGGCTGCTTTGATCTCATCGTAAGTGGCCTTCTTCTCAAGCCTCACAGTAAGGTCAACCACTGAGACATCAACAGTGGGAACACGGAAAGCCATTCCTGTCAATTTTCCATTCAATGGAGGCAGCACTTTCCCTACAGCCTAAACAATTACAAAAACTCTCAGAATACATGTTCGATAACTCCGATACTTTATCAGCTCTTTTACTACAAAAGAGATAAGGGGCTACAGGCATAGTTGGCCATAACAATACAACAAAAGTGTGTGATGTATTGATTATTTAAGTACGAGGTTGCACATCCATATACGGCAGGAAAATTGCAAACCATACATTCATCAGGTTATGCAGAGCAAGCTGACACCAAACATTTTAGAAGAAAGTTCCAGATTACTACTTGGTGCCAAGTCATTTTGTACCTTGGCAGCTCCAGTACTGCTAGGAATGATATTGAAGGAAGCAGCTCTACCACCTCTCCAATCCTTCATTGATGGTCCATCAACAGTCTTTTGTGTAGCTGGATGGCATAAAAGATGCTAACTCAAAAAAAAAAAAAAAAAAGAAAGGAAAAAAACTACTTTTGGTTCAGTTAAATATCCAAGGTTCAGAATACTCGCCTGTAATAGAGTGGACAGTGGTCATGAGACCTTCAACAATACCAAATTTGTCATTGATAACCTGCAAAGGTCGTATTACCAAAGATTAACTTGCTTTCTCAAATATTAATAGAACAAACAAATTTATTGTGAGAAAGATGATAGCCTACCTTAGCCAAAGGAGCAAGACAATTGGTAGTGCAACTAGCATTGGAGACGACAGTAAGGTCAGACTTGTACTCCTTTTCATTGACACCCACAACAAACATGGGAGCATCCTTGCTGGGTGCAGAAATAATTACCTTCTTTGCACCACCCTAAATTCAAATAATAAAAAACCAAGTTAGCTAACAATCCACTTACTTGTCAAGCAAATTACCAGCAGAAACTCAAATGATCAATCATTATAAACCAAAATGAACTCAGCTTCAGAATAAAATGAAAGTATTTGAAAGATGGGTGTTCTGCGATATTATTATTATTAAAGGAAATCATAAAATTATTAAACTAAAAAGATAAGACAATTTAATTTTGTTTTTCAATTTTAAACAGTTAACTCATTTTACAAATTTGGTGGGGGTGGATTTAGATGTAGAGGCATAGCATCTCAATTGGCAACATTAGAAAACCCATACACACCTTCAAGTGAGCAGCGGCTTTGTCCTGATCAGTGAAAACTCCGGTGGATTCCACCACATAATCAGCACCAGTCTGGCCCCATGGAATTTCCTCTGGGTTCCTGATCGTAATTGAACCAATTAAACCATAAACCATAGTTAATTGAGTATGAGACGAAAAAATAAGAAATTAAATTTTAAATTTATACCTGAAGCCAAAAACAGTGACGGGCTTGTCGCCAAAGAGAAGAGTCTTATCGTCTTTAACCTTAATATCATGGTGCTTCCATTGGCCATGAACGGTGTCGTATTTAAACATGTAGGTCTACTCAATCAAAATTTATGAAATTAAATTAAATTACATTAATCGAAGGAGCCATGCATGCACATAATAACAGTACGGTACGCAGTTCGAACCATGTAGTCAGTAGTAATGAAAGGATCGTTAACAGCGACGAGCTCAATATCGTCTCTTTGCAATGCAACTCTGGCAACCAAACGGCCGATTCTTCCAAATCCTACAAAAACAATTTTCAGATACAGAATATTCAAATGAAGAATAACAAAAAAACGACGTCATTTCGTTGCATACCATTGATACCGATCTTAATCTTAGCCATTGTATTGTAGTAGGAAAGCAAAGAAAACGAAGAAGAGCTAGAGAAAAGAGATCTGAAACCCTAAGAGAAAGAGAGAATGCGATGGTGAAGAGAAGAGAGTGAAGAGGAAGCGTTTATATAATATATGGTGAGTGAAGAAACGGCGTTGTGACCTAGGAAAAGAGAAATGGTGAAACTGAGAAAAGAGCGGCGTCGTCGAAGTGTAGGGACCACGAATATCCAGAGATGGTGACCGTTGATCTCGAGAAAGGTTGTGAGAGTCACGTGATTATTTCGTGGCTTCACGGGATCATCGGTGTAGAGTCGGTAAAAGTAGGATTTGGTTTTACCATGTTACAAGAGAGTATTTACCATTTCCATTTTTATTGTGATCATTTTGAATTACAAATGGAAATTCCATTCTATTTATTTGAAAAAAAGTCAGGTTATATATTTGCTATTTGTACTTTTAGATGATACCGTGTATTATATAATATGGTGTTTCAATTTTCTAACTAATAAAATTTTAAAATTTTAAATCGAATCAACTAGCGAATTGTTCGAACTTGGCTCGAAATAATTTAAAAAGTTCGGTTCGAAATCAAACTCGAGTTAGCTGGCTTAGCAAATTAGCCAAGATCAAATATAATGATATATTCAGCTTGAAAACTTATTAGAGCGTTATTGAGCTTTCGTATATTATTTATAAATAATATTAAACTCAAGCATTAAGTGGAGCTTGAATTAAAATAAATTCTACTCAAGAAATTTACACAGTATTTAGTATTTTAACTCGATCAAAACATTATCTTATTATTCATAGTGTTTTAAATCAATCCAAACACTATCCTACTATTTATAAGGCAAGGTGACGTCGTGTTTAGAATAGTTACTTCAATGTTTTATCTTGCCTTGCTCATTTTTATTCCATCTTATCGTGTTCTTGAAAACTATGTCAATGATCATCAAAGGCTACAGTTATGAGATCATTCGAGACAGATGTGGGTTATGGGCTTTTCTTTACATATCGAGCATATAACAAACCAGGGAGCTTCTAACAGATCATTGCCTCGAGACGATAAAACCATTCATATGCGTAACAGACCATCTAACAGAAATCCATGGATGGACTTGATCAATTACAAGCTATACTTGACAAAGTTTGAACTTGCAGTAAAAAACTGTATGAAAATGCATTTCTTATAAGATTCAAATGTAAGTAACTTCATCATAATTCAGTTGCAACGGAAACATCAATCATTAGGCACAAAAAGCTGAAAGAAAGAAAAGAGCGTATAAGCTAATGGCAAGTAGACTAGCAGTTGTGTAATCAAGATGCAGCTAAGTTCAATAAAGCACGAAGTCTCAAATGAAGCTGAGCAACTAGAAAGGTACAGCGCTTATTATACAGAATTGCTGTACCGATACAAAACACTCAATAATTGTTAACTTGTGTAATCCGTATACCATAAACAAAAGAATCTGCAAAACTACTAATTAATTCAGAAAAAGAAAGAATATAAAATACAAATCTAAAAAAACAAAAAAGAAAAAGAAAAGAAAAGATCCATCTTTAATAATCAGCTCAGCTACATAATGCAGTCCTAACGCCATTTATTGGCTGCCAGTAATTTTTCTATGATATTCTTCAGCGCAGGTGCGCTTACTCCACACTTCTGATCGGTGAAGCAGGATCTCCCTTCTTCAGCTGCCTTGCAAAGCTGTGGATCCAATGGTACCTTTCCAAGGAAAGGCACACCCATCTCTCCGCACATCCGTGTTGCACCACCACCGCTGCTATCAAATACTTCACTAGAAGCTACCAAGTTCAACATCTCTGGAGCTTTCTCTCTCATATACGCCAAAACTTTTTCTGTGACATCTTGTTGATCACCAGTCTCAGTCAACTTCATAAATTTAAAATCCGTCAATGGTTGACACAAGCCACTCATGTTCTCGACAACCCCAAGGACCTCCACTCCAACTTTCTTACAGAAACTCACTTCTTTACGCACATCAATTAGAGAGACTTGTTGTGGAGTCGTGACAATAATTGCACCATCTATTCCAGTAGCCTGAAGGAATTGAACAATGGAGATATGCTCATCTGAGGTCCCAGGAGGGGCATCAACCACTAGAAAATCAAGCTCTCCCCAGTAGACATCCTTTAAAAATTGCTTGATGAGCCCATTCTTGCGAGGCCCCCTCCATATAACAGCTTCATCAGGGTTGGGGAGCATGAATCCAATTGACATGACCCCAAGGTTTGACTCCACATATACAGGAGACCAGCCAAGGTTACTCTGGTGAATGTCTTGACCTTCTAGCCCAAGCATCTTAGGAATGCTTGGTCCACAAATATCAATATCCAAGAGACCAACCTGGAAGTCCCTAGCTGCTAGAGCATATGAGAGTTGGGCAGAGAATGTGCTCTTGCCAACTCCACCTTTTCCTGATAAAACCAGTATCTTATGCTTTACTGTAGCCATTCGTTCTGCAATTGCCACCAAGTCTACAAAAACCAATGTACATAACATTAAGCAAGCACCTCATTTTGAGTTGAGACATCATATTGTCCATCAAAAGTGGGACAATTGTCAGGACAGGTCTAGTCTATACACAAGATTACATGTCCCTTTCCATTCTGAAATGAATTAGCACCAAACACAACATATCCTGTTATACAAACATTCAAAGGCATATCTTCATGCTAATAGTTTAGTAATGCAAAACTAGTATTCAATATTATCAATTCAACTTGACCAAGATGGAAAATGAGGTTTGGGAAGAAAGAGCTAGTAGCATTGCACGTCTTTATTGAAATTGAACTATTTAGAGCAATTCTTCCTCATATTTGAACTATTAGAGAAATTCTGCTTCATATTCTTTGGCATCATTTGCTATCCATTAAATTAGTTCACAACAATAAATTCCAAAAGACATCCATCAGAAACAAAATACAGAAAATGGAAGACTTTCTTCTCCCTATATGGAATAAATCCAGTTTGACAATTTGTTTATGTTCACGAGTACCTAGCCTCTCGCTCCCCTGTTTCTTAAAAAATTGTCATAGTTTCAGCAATCCTTTGATAAATCGTTTTTACCAAATACCAATAGCTTCCCACCATTCTTCCTTTGCAAGAAAATCCACAATCTTCCAAATTTCCTAGCTTGTCCTACATGGCTACATCATAGAATGACAACTGCTTGGGAGGCTACTTAAATAAAGCTGAATAACAAATTTCAGTTTTCTAATTCTAACATACATCAAGCTCTCACCAAAGACTTTTTGAACATCCCCTGCATATAATGGATTCAAATCTAAAGTTTCCGCCACACAGAAAAATCACCAAAGCTTTATACACTTCAAAGCCACCAAAAGGGAAGCAAACCTAGAATCCACAGTTGGAATTCATTAAAAGAACTCTAGTAAAAACTAAAAAGTGCACAATAGGGTTCTCAGTCCTCACAAGTAAGGACAAGTTTATCTAGTATAATCTAACTAAATGACAAACACGTTACTGCAAGAAACTGAGACATCAGTTACCTCTTGATATTAGGAGATATAACAACCATGAACAAATAATCAAGAATCAATAAGAAGTACCATACTTTCTGATAACATGAGCTACACAACAAAACAAGTGACACCTCAAACCTAAAACTAAGACTAAAGATTACGTTAAAAAAGAATCACCAAGAAATTGAAAATACTTCAAAGCTCTTCCTAATCAGTAAATGCAGGAATTAAAATTTTCCCAAATTCATAAAAAATTAAAATTTTTTTAAAAAAAGTAGAGAGATAGAGGATAGAGAGAAAACCAGGGTCAGGGCCTTTAGGAGCAGAAGCACAAGCTTCTTGGTTAGGGCATCCTTGACACGCATCTGATTGTCCAGCTGATTCTGATTGAGGACCTGGGCAATCTGTAACCCAAACAAAAAAATATATATGTGCAATGGAAATTAATTTCGTGAGGAAAAATTAAGCAATATAATACAAAGAAGCACTAAAAACATAAAAAGCATTACTTTCGTTGGCGTTTTCAGGAATTTCACCGTTCTCCATAGAGGCGACTTTTGCTGCTGTTCTTTGTTAGCTCCCTTATTCTTTCTTTTTCTTATTTGTTTCCGAAATATAAGTTGAGCCCAGAAGCGAGGATGTATTGTTGCACTTGAAAACGGCGGCGTTTGGCGGTTGCACCGTCTAGAAAGTCAAAAAGAAAGCTTAACGGTCAAAATAAAACAAGGCTTCGTGGCTTTTATTTCAAGCAATGCCGTCACAGTAAAACGACAGGTCATATTTAAATCCGTCGTTTAGGCGAAAAACGCAAATTCCCCTTATATTTTTAAGCAAACGCCGTATGTTGTTAAGTCGGATAGCCCTCCTTTTGAATAATAATCTGACAATAACCCGAGAGAATTTGGACTCGAAATTTCCCAATTGTCATATTTTCTAAACGAAATTGCAGGAAGACATCATGTGAGTTCTTTTTACGCATTCTTCAAATTAGTTTAATCAAAGTATAACCAATTTCATGTAATTAATGATTGGGGCCATATGGTTAACCATTGTAGAAATTTATCTCTTTGAGATGGGTCACGAGATACGTAAATCAAGTTGCTCAAGCTCTTGCACAGATTTATGATGAGTAATAATATTTGTTCATTTGATGTATATCGGTGAAAATACATATATATTGTAAATTCTCAAAAAATAATTAATGAACTAGGTATTGCTATAAAAATTTATATATTTTATCAACTTAAACTTTAAGTAAGAAGATATAATATTATATATTTTTTAATTTTAATTTTATTATTCACAAGAATAAAAATACAATATTATATTTTTTAATTTTCATTTCATTATTTAAAAGAATATAAATTATAATAGTAAAATTTTACATGATCTGATTATTTGTAATTCTTAAAATTATTATCAATGAATTATATTTTTTTAAAAAATAATAATATTTGCTCATTTTCTAAAAAAAAAGTAAAGGTAAAGTTTGAAAAAAAGATTAATACTTGGTTAATCTTTTACAATGACAAATGAACTGGGACGAAAAATAAAATAGTGAAAAAAAAATGAGATATAGCAACTGGCAAGAACCTGAAATCATTCACTTATGAATCGTATTTGAGAGAATGAGAGATCATACAAATCTAAGATTGATCTATAAATCTTTGTCCAAAGCTTTCTATTATAATTTCAACAAGCAGATTATATATATATATGTATAAAGAAACCAGATCCTTCCTGCTGGATTACATGGCTACAGAAATAGCAACATGTATTTCCCTAGTTATTGCCCATTTTATACAGAACACAACAGCAACCTGCTGCAAAAGCAGGCGTTTCTTCCTCCAACCCTTGGTGCTAGTCTGCTACATTGTCATTTAACAGGCTGCCTTCTCCTCTGCACCAATGAGTCCCAACTTTGATGGTGGAACTCGTTATACCTTAGCTGCAACGCAACTAATATCGTTTCAAATGCTCCAGCAAACATTTGAATGCCAACCTCACTGCCCTCTGAGGACGATATGCAATGTAGCATTAAGCATATCTCAATATTGAACTTATTCAGGTAAACATTAGCTAGTAATTTGATAAAATTTCACCCCTTTTTTCGTTTTTTTTTTCTTTTTCTTCACAGGCATGTTTCCTCGCATGTTTCTTTTTCATCCATTTTTTTTCAGCATTTTTTTTCCAGCATAAAAGCAATGTAACCTGCTGACAGAAATCCAAGCTAAAGTTCATTAATGCAACAACAAACACGAAATCAAGCAGCAGCTAGAGCTTTCCCTCCCAAGTAGAGTAGGAGCAATAAACAAGGTAACCCTGGATTTCAAGCACGCCTACGATCAATGTGGTAGTCTGGTAGAGACACATGTGAAACAACTTTTGATGTAGCCGAATGATGTAAATGACCAATCACCATGGGCATATACTATTTCTTTTCTATTCACCATAAAAGCAGAACTTGTACCTCATCTCTCTATGAACAACCGTGTGTCCAGAAGAAGAAGCACCGTTTGATTCTGGTGCCTCCTGACAACTTAGTAGCTGCTTCAAACAAACCAAACAGAGAAAATCTAAACAGAAGGTCTCCTCATAATCACAATCCTTAATGCAGGACCCGCAATTAATACAACGTGCTACACACAAAGTGCAAGCCCTACATGACTGATTAGCTTGATCTTTCCCATGGCAACTCTCTGCTGGGCAATCATAAACAAGTTTCAATTTTTGACATTTGGGGCATATCTCAATGTCAATGGCACAAGCATCATCACAAGAGAGATAAAGCTCTCCTAGACGATAAAACCGTGGTTTCCTGTCTTTCAGCTGTACAGGCTTATCTGCACCGAGTAAGGACTTCAACTCTTCAAACTGCTTCTCTGTTACACCAAAGAGCCCGCCAATTCTCAAGAGCTTTATTCGCAGGTTTCCTGCAGACTTGAGAAGCCTCAGACTAGACAAGATTCCGTTAACACTCAATCTCACACATCCTGGCACACATAACTGCAAATGAAAACGTAGATTTGGCATTAGAAAGAGTGAAAATCATAAACAATGGAATTGGGTAAAATAAATTGAACTTGCAAGGCTTTAGGCTACAAATAAAACAAACACAAAAAGACAAGGAAATCAGTGATAATAACTACAAGAGCAATAAGATACTCATTTTATTGTTGATTTAATCTGACAAACAGTATGAGAATGTAAGTAGTAGTGCATTAATGTAAGTAGCATGTCTGTCAGGGATCAGGAAAGTAGTAGTTATGCAAGTTCATTATGGAATGTAAATTTTGCTACTTTGAAAGTGTAGCTAGTGGTCATATTGTTTGGAAGAGGAGTCAGATAAGGTTATAAGGATTTTACATCTTAATTCACATCCATTTAGCTGCTTAGTTCAAATTCAAATTAATTTCTAATTATGTGCAGGGGAAAAACGACTATTGACGAAAATGTTTTTAAAATTACAGCAGTGCTTTCAAGAAGCTAACATCTACAGGAAAATATAAAAAAAAATGTAACTAACCAATAAGGCAGCAGAACAATGGGTAGAAAATCTTGATGCTTTAAGATGAAATAAGCAAGGCACATGCACAATCTAACAATTTCAATACATTTTTTAAGATTTTTTCCCTTCCCTATCAATACTTCTATAAAAGCATATCACATTACAAAGTCTTAAGCATTAATAAACACCAAGCAAATGGAATGATATCACTGATTCTAATGTCAAACGACCTTAATTTACACATGAAATGATTAAATTCCTATTCACCTATTCATTACCCATATTATGTGATTTGCATTGGAAAATGCAAGCAATCACGTCAAATTCAAATCATAAATTGGTTAAGATGTAAAGAATGTTCAAATCCCTAACATTAGTCTTTTACATAAGAGCATAAAAACCATGTCTTCTTATTATAAAGAACAAAAACTGCATGCAAGAAGATTTAACAGTCATCTTTTCATGACAATATAACCAAAGCAGAGCTATTGATTACCAATCATTTGAAATTTCAATCCAAACTGAAAAAAGTATTTTAATTTTACAATCTAAAAACTCCTGATCAACATGAGAGCATAATAAAAGCAGAAAGTTCAATATTCTGAGTAACCACATTAGTAAACAAACATGCGTACAATACAAATAATTGATTCTACGATTCATTAGAGCATTAAGAATGTCTCATATACCAACCTTTGTTAATCTTGGATTGGTTTCAAGCACCTGCTTCAATCCATTGTCAGTTATTTTAATACACTCCACTAGACTCAAGCATTCCAAAGAACCTTGAGCCCTATTAGTTAGCTTAAGAAGAGCCTGATCGGTAACTTTGACGCTTAATGGCTGATCAACATGTATGCTCCTCCATAAAAGAGCATCACCTCTAACAGCATCACGTAAGGGTTTACAAACCCTTTCAACCACAAGGAGGTCGTCGACTCCTAGATAACTCAAAGCAAAAAACAAAGCATCATGTGGATCACCTCCTTCAACTTGCAATTCCTTTCTCTTATCAAAAACTCCCTCATCGCCTAAATTGTATTTAGAATCAAAACCACAATTGTTCAATCCATGATCAACCAAAAATCCCTCTAGGCCATGATCTCTAATTGAAATAGCACCAAAAGTCAAGTTACCCTTTTCTGGTTGCATTTCCATAGCACCATTTAAAAACAAATCCAAACCCTCAAACAATTCATCATCAACAATATTTTTTTCACTGAAATTAGAACCAAAATCCTCATCAAACTCTTGAAGCCAACCCTTGATTGCTGTGACCGTAGACTTAATATCCATCCCAAAAGGATCCGCAGGTAAAAGATCAGCAATATCATCAGAAAATACCTTGCTACACCCTTCTAATTCAGATTTTTCCATTCCTTGATTATTGTATTTCTCCACATTCAAATTCAAATCAAAACTCCTAAAGCTCCAAGAGCTACCGACTTTATCCAAATTCTTGGCCATTCTTTGATTGCCAAGAAAAACAGAAAGCCAACGCCACCCAATAAAGCCAAAGAACAGTGTAATACAATATAATTAAAAGACCAGCAACATATCTAGGTAAAAACAGTGTCTTTCAAAGAGGAAATACCGATAGGAAGGGAAAAATCAAAATGATGCTCATACCTTAATATCGAACGATAACAAATTCCAAAACCAAGACTGGTACGAAAGCATTAGTAATTAAAAAAAGATGGGTTTTTTATGGAAAATCCAGCAAGAGATGAGAATCAAAAGTTTGACCCATCCATGCAAGCAATGTAGGGAACAGAAAGAGTTTGCCAAATTTAGCAGAGAGAGAAAGAGAGAGAGAGAAGGGGGGGGGGGGTTAAGGAAGAGGCAGGGAAGAGAAGAGCAGTAACACGTGCGCAGCTAAACAATAGCACAGATGATCCTCTCTCTCTCTCTCTCTCTCTCTCTCTCTCTCTCTCTACCTTCACCAATGGATGTTTAGGTGATGTGTCATTTATTTAGCTCTATTCTTTAGATTCTAGGGTAAGGTTTTGTGGGGTCCAAGTATAAAGCTTTCTGGATCAACAATATCATTATTGACCGTTCGATCAGATTTCAGGGATGGCAAGTAAGATTAATCTAAGGGTGTACACTAAAAATAAATTAAGTCAAAATTTTGGTTATACTGTTGATTGATTAATTCAACTATAAATTGGGATTGGCAAACAAATTATTGTTAATTTATTATTAGTTTTTGACTTCTTTGTTTCCTTTTTATTGTCAACCTAATAATACCAAATTGTCTTAATGCTACCTCTAAACCTTTTTTTTTTTTTAATTTAATGTTAAATTGTCTTTTTTATTCATATTCACATGAAAAAGTAATTTAAAAAAAAAAAATTTTGGTATTTGGTTACACAAAAATAACTTACTTTTGAAAAATATTTTTCAAATAACTTATTTTCTGTTATTTGATTACAATATTAAATATTAATTAAAAATATTAAAATTTTTAACTAATAAAATTCTCTTAGATAACATTTCATTAGCAAGCATCATTTCCATTTTTTTTAAGAAAAAGAAAAACTCCTCACATTAATCTATTGGGTGAGAATTTCAGCTGTAATTTAATACCTGAGGCTAATTTAATTTAATATATTACCCAACTTTGACAAATATTATAATATTTATGGCTTATTTATCGATCATGATTTGAAAAATAATCAAAAATACATTTGATTTGATCGCATGCAGCTGATAATTGATTCATAACTAATAAATGCTAATTCTATTAACTAATAATAAATTTTTACATTAATATTTTTATGACAATTTTATTTATATCTATTTAAAAATATAATTTTATTAAATATTATTAAAAAATTAATTAATATTTTTATATAATACATTAGAATAAAAAATAATATATTCAGTTTAAAGGTAAAAAAATATATAAATTATATATTATAATGTTAAAATGAGAATAATTTAATATGGAAAAAGTGAATGAAAAGTATAAGGGAAAAAGTAAATATTTTTGGCTGCATTTATTTATTGCTTACAAGAAAAGAGAAGAACACGAGAAGGAAAAATGTAGTCCACACACACTATCCAAAGAATGAATTATGAAGCACCTTGTCATTGTCAACTAGGCTGTCAGTTGTGTCCATTGCTCTTCAAAATAAATAATTCAGAAACAAACATAAACATATGGCCAAAAGGGGAAAAACTAAAATATCAATTGAACCATAACACACCCAAAAAATAATTCTAGGAAAAGATTTTTTTTTTTTCGTATTTGCACCAAAAAAAACTTATGGTTAGTTAACAATTAATCTAATTGTTAATATTTCAAAATTGAGAAAGTTGTATGAAATTAGTTTTTCAAATTACGGGGTAAGAACGAGTATAATGAAAGAGCAATAACCACTTTGAACAAAAATGATGGTTGGATACAAATAGCTTGACAACTTTATTCTGCAATACACTTATTACACACACCACAACAGATTTGTTCTCCGGGTGGCAGTAAATCAAGCTTACAAGTGAATTCTCTCAACACCCTATAAACAGAAGGCTGCGTTCGATACATGAAAGATAAGAAGGCAAGATTAGAAAATTAGGGAAAGGATATATAAGTGAAAACATGCTACATTTCTATAGTGTTGGAGGAATCCAGATGTAGCCATGTGTTTGCACATAGCCAACTTTTTCCAGTAATTGATCTGCTTCTGCAGGACCTCGGCTACCTGGTTCGTATGGGGTTGGCTTCAATTCGCCATCGTCAATCCTATGCAGAAGGGGCGTAAAAATCTCCCATGCCGCCTGGTTATTGAAATTATGCAACAGTCAAACTTTGAATAATATAATTTCGATAAAATATCATTATACTTGAAGTTAATAAATTTACCTTCAACTCATCTCGGCGTACAAAATGCTGCTGATCACCTCTAATTCTGTAAAATCAAATTCGGTCTTTAGTACCTATCTTATTACATATTTTGCACAATAATTACAAATTTTATTTTGTTTTTAGCTTAGGCAGGCCTCCTCTAAGCTCACTGGACTTCAATGCAAGATAACCAATAGAATGCATAAATTAGGGAAGGAATCATACGTGTCAAGAATCAAACGTTCATAAGCCTCCGGAATGGTAACCTCCTGATAACGTTGCCCGTATGATAAGTCTAATTCACTCTGAACAGTATGCATATCAAGGCCAGGCTTCTTGACCTGCATTCGAGGCACAGAGTTATTCAGCGAACAAGTGATTGCTAAAATTTTCTAGCAATTGTCTTAAAGGACACAAGTGCGTAGCAGAGTAAAATTGAGATGTAGTAAAAATGCGATGGGATGCACTGGCAATTAATGACAAGTCTTAAAGGGTAACATGAAAATTTTGGCATCTCATGGACTCAAAATTGATTATTGCAATTTTATTACATTTTGAGCGACAGGTACACAACGATAAAAAAAAATTGAAGGCATGCCACTACAAGTAAGACCTGGTTGTGGCAATCTTTTCTTGGGATTCATTTTTTCATAACAGCTCAAATTTGGAGAACATTTAGAAGGATAATTTCTAGAAATATCCCTAAGAATACCTATAGCTCGGATATTCGAGTACGCGAAACATGCATGCGGTTCTGCAGACAGAAAATACTTTGCAAACAATTACCATTCAGACACATACCGTAAGTTTCATGTAAATAGCTTCCTTAGGTTGCAAGCGTATTACAAGTTCATTTCTTCCTTGCTTTTTACCTAAATCATAGCACACAAGTCAAGCTACAAAATAAAAAGGAATATCCAAATAAAAAACGAGTGCAGACCAAAAAGATGCCACATGAAGCCAGCAGTCATAATTGATTATGTTGGTGAAAAGTTTGAGATAAAATTAGTTATATTGCATCCACAACTCAAAAAACCATTCTGCTTATGAGCCTTTATAATTATCTGAAGTCAGAAAACACTCTCAGTTCCTACACCAATTCAACATAAACTGCAGAAGCATTGCAATGGATACCATAAAATGCAGATGCATAGAAATGTACAATTCTGAAGTTCCAGCATCCTACATTTAAATATATCACCAGGAACATCTTTAAATTGAAGTCGTATCTCGGCCTTTCTTGAATTTAATGCTTTCCCTGCCTTTAATATAAATGGAACGCCTGAGAAACAAAATATAAGGTTTAGCAGCAAGACCAAATTGAGAACAAGTGTTTGCTTTCATCAATCCGATAAAAAATCCAAATGTGGAATTCCAAAATCAAGTGTCAAGTCAGGATAAACTTGACAAATACTAAATCAAAGAATCTCAATATAAATATTACCTTCCCATCTTTCATTATGAATGTGCATAACAACAGTCGCAAATGTTGGGGTGTTTGAATTGTCTGGAACTGTTGGATCATCTGTGTAGCCTTTATATTGTCCAAGAACAACCTCTTCATCTTTGATAGGAAGTACTGATTGAAGAACCTGAGATTCAGCCATTCATAAATTGGCAAATAAACAGCAAATCTATGACAGCATCTGACTGTGAAGCAATATGCAGTATCCAAACATGATAGCAGTATTGGAAGTCTAGGTAAACACTTCCGGTTAGGTCTGCGAAAGTTCTTGTAAATCCTCATGGAACCAACATATCTAAGACACTTGGTTCATGATCAGTATCAGAAGGGTATCAGGTCATACCAATTGGAAGAAGGAAAATATGAGGCAGCCAACACTGTCAACTAGTAGAATAAAAAGGTGCAAACCTTCACTTTCTCATCACGAATGTGCTCGGGCTTTAGAGAGACAGGTTTCTCCATGGCAACAAGACAAAGAACCTGCAGTTCATATAGAGAAGTAACAAATAAATCAGGCACAAATAGCACTCTTTTACTTTAAACTCTCTTCTTTTTCACTTGCTTAGTACTGTGGGACAAAATAAAAATATCAAGATACTGTCCAACAGAGTTAAGGTCTCCAACTCTCAAGTTCCTGGATTAGAATTAATTTTGTCCAATACAGAAACTAAATAATATTTCAATATTAAAATGCTCCAAAAAAAAAAAAAAAGTGCTCCTCCATGTGCAGGATAATCAACACTCTGATTAATACATTGTTATGTTGATAATATTTCAGTTCAATATTATGGGCCTTACCTGCAATAGGTGGTTTTGAATAATATCACGGATGATTCTGCAGGGGGGAAAAAGTAAAGGAAATTAACCATCTTTACTTCTCAATATTGTGGAAATTCAAAACACAGAAAGAATTTAAAATAAAGATTTAGTTAGCACATGTGAGCAATAAAAAAATGACTCAATGATACAAATCTATATTATATAATAATGTAACAGAAAAATCAAAATCATGCTTGGGTAAAAATTTGTGCGTCTTGTTAGGAGATTCTTCTTCTATCTAGATAATAATTTTCTGCATACCCATATTCATCAAAATATCCACCACGGCCTTCAGTTCCAAAATCCTCACGGAATACAATCTGAAAAACAGCCAACCCAAGGAGAGACGGTTTAAATTTATGAAAACATGAGAGCAAGCAAATAATCACAGCTATACCTGACAAACAATAATCTCAATCAAGTACTTGGATAATCATTGAAAAATATAAATTAATACATAGGAAGCCCAAATCAAACCTTAAGCTTATGATAATTGTAGGTTTTGTATTTTTCTTTTAATTCATATAATCTCCTTGCACTAATTTTACCTTTTTGAGCCAGATTAGAACATAATGACTAGATAAAAGATTCTTGCCTGTACATTAGCAATGTTGTCACGATTCCAAAGGGGTAGAAATAAGCGATTTGCAAAACGAAGTACCAACTACAAGATTGAAACAATAAAACAAATAAAAAATTAATCGGAGTACCACACAAAGAAACGCAAAATGATATAGCATTAGCATGTATTTGCACTTATTTTACCATGTTCTGCACCAATTCTTTTCCCAAGTAGTGATCAATACGATAAATCTGCGGTTCATCAAACAACTCCCCAATCTGAGCACTAAGCTTTTCTGAAGATTCCAAATCCTTGCCAAAAGGCTTCTCAACAACAATTCGGGTCCACCCACCAAGATCAGCTAGAACAGATCACAAGAGAGTCATTCACAAAGATCAAGATTAGAAGTTTTGCTCTTGAGTTTCAGGGAGGATAAGATGCCAGCATGCGTGATTGGACTCTCTAAATGCCAATTATATAATCACAAAGCTCAGAGGAACATCAATTTGCATTGTACTATGTGAAATGTGATTATGCTATGCAGATTTCATGGAACACCAAAACAGCAAAGAAGAGTGATTCATGAGATAAATGAGTTTCCATTATTAAATTTCTAACATCAATCATTTTATATTCTATGAAAATAAGTTCAAGAATATTCTTCTTGATGTAAGGGCAACTCAAACTAGCTTTCCTAGGCCAAAGAAATGCATGATGAATAAGGCACCTACAAGAACAACAACATTAGTCTCACAAACAGGAACAAAAACTGGATTGCCCAGTAAAAGGAGATTCTATGATGGTTGAGGGCATAAGTAGATAATCCAATTTCACCTGCCTGATAAGTACACTTCAGAAACATTTGTAAGCCAATGTAAAAAGACGAAAATAAGGGTCATTTAATCTGCAGAACTTATGTCATCCCCAACGCCTTCCAAAATCCCAAAAGATACAAATGGTGACCATTTATGAACACAGCATAATCACCTTTATAAAACAAATGAACAAATGACCAATTAAAAATATCCTGATATATCGACAGCCTAAAAGACTACTGTCAATCAGTAAAACTTACATTTGTTCATGCAACACTTTTTGATCATCTTGCAGACAATTGGATATACTGATGGTGGAAGTGCAAAATAAAAGAGTCTCCGAGATGATCCCTCCACACTATTTTTGGCTAATTCATGTTTTGAAATTTCCTTATCCAGTAGCTGAAAGCCCTCCTCATTATCATATGAACCACTGACATATTTGATCTACAAGATTACAAAGTCATTATATTACTTTCCAGGCAGGCAGGAGGAAAGCAACCAAAAACAATGCAGAAAAGGGCCAAACGAACCAACTGTAAGAACTTTGATACATCTTCTGAGAGCCCAGATGAAGCATCTTTGCCGAGATATCTGCAATTATTATTCAACTTGAATTATACATAATTATTATAAAAGTTTCTTTAACTTCAAAATTAATTTTACAAAAATACAACTGAACAGAACTGATAAAACAAAATGTTAAATGGAAATTCCTCATGATCTATGTAATGTGACAAAGAAACAGGAAGTTAAAATTAGCAAGCTTCTTTCATTAAGTACAGCTTTCTTCACCAAAAATCTAAACCAGAAATCGACCATCAACAAGAAATTCTCAAATTTTACCCACTTTGCATTGTACCAGAAAGATAACACTAATATACACACATTTAGATCATGCATACATGCACAAGAATGCTGGCAGAAAGAAAAAGAACAAATCAAAAGTCAAGCCAAGATATCTCACCCACGAATGCGATTTCTGAGATTATCATCTGAAATCTTAGTCCTTGCATACCCAAAAATATGAACTTCATTTGATTGAAGAAAACCCTGAAAACACCCAACAAACCAAAAGATGATCAAAGTTTAGCTAATGATTATCAGCAAAACGCATAATTCATCTATCTTCTTATAAACCAAAGAATCCTCTCCGCCATATAGAAGATCAATTAATTAATCATATTTCAGCTCTAAATCCAAACAATAAAAGAAAAAAGAAACCAATGACAAAAAATCCTAATTTCCATTTCATAACAGCAAATAATAATTGATATATACCTGGCGATAAAGGTTGAAGAGAGCAGGGAAAGTCTTCTTCTTAGCAAGATCACCAGAGGCACCAAGCACAATAATTGAGAGGCACCCAGTTTCAGGCACATCTTCTGAATCTCTACCAAATGATTCACTTCTGAAACTCGATCTCCTCTCGATGGACCATTGACCAGAACCCATTTTCTTTCTTAAAATTAGAGTCTTTCAATCAAAAAGTGCCTCTATCAAATATACAAGCAAATAAAAAGATCTGTTTGGCATTCAAAATATAAGCTGTTAATAGAGATACTGAATTATAGGTGGGTATATGAAATCATCATCGATTAAGCAAATATTATATGAAAAAGGCATGCCAACAATCAAAGTTAGAAACTTTTCAAGAGAAATGCCATTTACAAATTAGATCCAAATAAAGAACCAGAGAATATTCGAAGATTATACGAACGTAACATGCACAGAAACTTGGAACAACAGGAAACACAAAGGATCAAAACCAATAACATACCGAACAAAATCAGCGAAATCTTAGCCCAGCAAAGTATGCTGGCGAAGTGGAACGTGTGAGAGAGATATTTTTATGTCAGAGACAAGGAAGGGAGATGGACACAAGTAATAGTTAGTTAAGTGCTTTAAATCTTTTTGAGAAGTGGTTAATTAATAATTTTCCCTTTCTCTTGCCCTTTTTTTTACCCCCGCAGCGGTTGAATTCCCACCTACCAATGACCAAACTCTTCTTGCCTGGTATGAAAATACATAAAACTCTCATTGGCCGCCCGCCTGTAGACGACGACGCGAATTGGAATTTTCAGGCCATCGCCCCATATTTTTTATTTATAATTTGTGCCCCGAACGAGTATAAACTACTTCAATTGGATCTTATTATATTTGGATTTTTGTTTCCACTAAATACCGCTTTTTCTGTCCCATTTTGTTATTTTTTTATATTTCAAAATATTTACAATATTTTTAAATTGAAATTTATAAATAATTATATTTTTCTAATAATCTTAATTTAGATTTATAAATAATTGCATTTCTCATAATAACCTTTATGATATATAAATCAATAATTTTTATTAATATTTTAATAAATAAATAGTAAAAAATAAAAAAATAATTTTTATTGACTAAATTTTTAATATATTGCCAAACCATGCAAATAAAATTGGACGGATGGAGTATATAAATTCACCTATATACTCTTTACTAAAATTTTTTGTGATATTCTTAACTTTTATTTTAAGATATTAAATACTTTAATTTATAAAATTGCACTTATTAAATACTTTAATTCGGTTTATTAAACATCTTAATTTTGAAATTTGAATTAATTAAGTAGTTTAGTCTATTCTCTATTTTTTTTAAATTGAGTTTGGTCTATTTTCTATTGGTTTAATTCTTTTTCTTAAGAAATTCAAAATAATTAATTTTTTTAAGAAGAATATGTATATTTTATTTAAATAAAAATTGAGTCGAACCAATCTTATTTTTATAATTGATTTCAATTTTTCAACTGCATCGATTTATTTATGAAAGTAAAAATTTGGTTCCTCCTTAATTCAATTTTCATAAATAAAATCAAATTGGTTATTACAATTTTAGCATTCAGTTATCTTAATTAAAGGTGGTTTAGTTTGTTAACCTGAATACTCATATATGAGTTTTTAAAATCATCTATGAAATAGACTTAAATTTAGGTACTGATTTAAAATTTTCTCTAAACATATATAAGAAAATAGAAATAGAATGGAAATGTCCCCTTTACCCTGACCGTACTCCCATTCAATTCGGTTGGGTAAAGATCAAACAAAGCAATCTCACATCACAAAGGACAAGATTGGATAACCTTTACATTGTCTGGGCCAAAAAGTAAAATATTAAAAGTTGAGAGGCATGTGAAAATACAATAATATATAAGGAGGTGGAAAGTATAATAACTTTCCCACCCAAATAGTTCCTTCAAATAGCAAATAATCTCTAACTCTAACCCAAATGATAGTTTTTTTTTTAGAGAACCCAAATGACAAAGTTGATATTCAATTATCTAATACGGAAATAAATTTAAAAAAAATACAGAAATAATGCGCGTGTTGTGCCCAATTGTTTACTACATCCTCGATCGAGATGTGAAGCAGCAAATTCCTCATCTATGCAGCCTCACCATTCCAAACGTAGCAACAGTACCTTCGCAATGATGAAATACCAGTTTCTTGACTCCTTTCAATGACAATAATGCGCCACCCACCATCAGGTCCACTTGTCTTCTTATCTAATCTTTCTATTCATCCATTAGATCAAAACTAGTAAATATTTTCTGGGTTCTGTTACTTGTTCTGCTATTTCTTTCTCTTTTACTTCTTTGTGGTATTCTCAAATGCAGCATTGGAGATTTGGCAAACAGCAACCAATGATTTTAAAGCTTCTTGATTTTTTCTCTTTCTTGTTTAATCTGGTCCAATGCCGTGAAAGAAAACAAAGATTTAGACTTTAATTCAAGAATCGATAGACAATCAGTATTGGGTTAATGGATTTTTTTCTCTTTTACCATGGATCAAGAAAATGAAAGAAAGAAAAAAACAAGAAAAGAAAAGAGAAAAGAGAGAGTAAACGAAAACAAGAACATGGGATTTTTTTTTGTTTTTGAGTTTTTGTGCAAGTTTTTCTCTTTCTTGTTTTAATTCTTTGATTGGTGGATCGTGCGATCTAATTTCCCTTTCTTTCGGCGTTCCGGTGACCTGAGCTCAAGTCGCGCCTACCACCGCTCTCATCAACGCGGGCCATCGTAGCAGTAGTTTGGAATGACCCAAATCTTTGCAAAAAGAAAACGGGACGAGAGAGAAAAAAATATTTTTTACATTCTAATTAATATGGTAATAAAAAATTCTTTTTTAATAATTTAAAATGCCATGCAGTGACTTTCACAAGTTGACGCGGAAGGAAAGAATCTATTTTTCACGCGTTGTTGACTGAACTAACGAGGGTCTAATATTAATAATTTTATAATTTTAAAATGCCGCGGTATCATTTTGAAAATAAAGAGAGCTATAAATTTTTTTTAACAAATTCATAGGGTTAACCGAAATAATATTTAAAATATAATTTTACATAAAAAATTATATTTTATATGAAAAAATGAAAAAAAAAATATTATCGAAACAGAAAACCTCTCTGTCACCGGAGATATTTGATTTAAATGCATGAGGTATTATTTTATAATATCAGATATCAATCAAATGTTGCTTAAATCTTTTTTACCATAAATATTTTTAATAATTTTGGATTAAAAAAATTATAATATTATTTTGACCGTTTAAGTTTCTCAATAAATAAACAAATTTATCAGATGTGGAGAGAAAAAAAAGTTCCGGCAATTTTTATTTCGCATCAACGGACCAAATTGGTCCTCAGAAAAGAAAACTTAAGTCGACCGATGTTGACCACCAGCCACGTAACGTCGTAACGTAACCGGTTTTGACTTTGCGTACGGTTTCTTTTAGAAATCTCAATGGTCCGCCGTTGTTTCTTTTAGAATTCTTTTTTAAGAATAACATAAATATATATTTATATACTTTATTTATTCACGATTAAAAAAAATTAGAGAAATTACTCCAAAATGGGTTTAGCCAATTAAAAAACGCGGCAATGGGTTTTGTTTATTAATAATGATTAGGTGAATGGAATTTGTTTTAGCAGGACGCAAAATTATATTTAATCTTAACCTTTGTCTTTTTAGAATAATTGAAATTATAAAATTTAAAAAGACCTCAATCACATAACTTAACTACTAAATTATTATTTTGTATGTTATATATTTTTTGTCATTTTTTCTTTTTTTTATTTTAATTATTAAAAAGACATTATCATTTGTTAAATTTTCTTTTTTTAAGAATTCCATTTGTTAAATTTGAATATAAAAAATAATGATTATTTAATTAATGTGATGAGTATTATAAAATAAAAAAAATATTTAATTAACACATAATCTGCTCAACCTATAATATACGATTGCTCATAGAGTGGTAGTTGAGCACATTTTTCAACCATAATTTTTGATAGGTGGGGTTAACTAAATTGATGGCATAATTAGGAAGATCCAACCAAACATCTCCATTA
This sequence comes from Jatropha multifida, assembly GCA_948099535.1. Classification (NCBI taxonomy): domain Eukaryota; kingdom Viridiplantae; phylum Streptophyta; class Magnoliopsida; order Malpighiales; family Euphorbiaceae; genus Jatropha; species Jatropha multifida. The sequence continues at coordinate 34,320 of CANUEX010003207.1, forward strand.
ATTTAGTGCCAGTGAAAGGAAGCCAAGTGTTTACCAAAGCAGCTAGAAAAAAAAATATATTATCAATATTCTTAATTTTTTTATGAATATTTTTGTACCTTTCAAATACGAAGTTAATTTTATTTTGAAATTTGCAGCGATATAAATATTTTTTTAAAAAAACGTTCAATAATAGCTTTTTAAGTAATTTACTGATAATTATTTTTATTAGTTTTTAAAAATTAATATAATATTTTATAAAAAGTTACACTATTAAAATAATTAATAGCTATAAAAATAACTGAATTTACGGAATAGATTCAAGAGAAGAAAAAGAAAAGCTACAAGGTAGGAGAGTAAAATGAAAAAAATTCCATAAAGAGAAAGAAACAAATGGTGCGTTGGTTAATCATGGAAAAAGGAAGAGTAATCAAGAAAATTTTCCATAATGAGTGGGAAAAGAAAGTTTGTAGTCAAAGAATAATCGGAAAATGAAAAGGGCAAAAGGCCCCATCTCCACGCAAAAATTGTTTCAACATTCGAAGTCGATGACTCTGGAGATAATTTACATCAGCAAACGAAATTCAGTGTAGCAACACTAAAAACTTGACTCTGAATAAGAGCATTTAAGTTTTAAAATGAGCTATTTAATACATAACATTATCAAATATAACCAGTTCTTTCAAGATCCATTTCTATAAAATGAAAATTTAAATTGGGTCTATCCAAAATGAGACTCCATGGACTCCATGTGTTCTATCTTGTTCTCTGGGTTGAAACTCAAAGGGCTGTCAAAATGCAAACGTTACCCATAAATTTGAGGATCTCCAAACCCAGAGCCTCAATAGCTAGGAGTACTACACTGAGGGATTATTTAAAGTCACATGATCCAAGGAACTATGAAAGCCAAGCCCAAATCACATGCATTTAAGGTGAGTAGGAAGATCATATAGTACCCTGCTTTCACTGTATAGTAGAATCAAGGGAATGCATAAATGCATACAAAATGATCAAGAAATACGAGACTACAAATAAAGGCAATCACATGCAATTGAAGAAAGTTTGAAGCAAGACCAAATGACTTATATTCACATGATTGTTAGCCAATAAACTTTACAAAAGAGTTGGTCATAAGAAACAAGTAACTTCCTCCAACCTTTTACAACATTCTACCACGGTTTGGAATGATTTCCTTGTGTTCTTCCGTCCAGTTTCCCTCAGAAATGTGCTTCTATGGACTAGCAGAAGTGTTTTAGGTTGCATGTTCAATGTTATAGCCTGCAACTAAAAGAGCTAGGACTGAGAATTATGGCAGTGAGGGAAAACAAAATGCGTGAAAAGGTAGAGGAATGAGGTGCTCACTTGTGTATTTGGTCACCTCACATTTTCAGCCACTTCGGCTTGATGGGTTTTTTCCCAGCAGGCTTGGACTCTTGAGGAACAGGGGTAGGCGCTGCCATAGGTTCAGGTTCAGGTGCAGGATGAAGCTGAACAGGTTCTGCTGGTTCAGAAATCGCATCCAAACCTTTCAAAGATACAATTTCCTCTTGGAGGAAGGGGCCAGAATTAAGAGCTGCTGCATCATCGCCTATATATTGCACAACAATAATATTACTTGCATTATATATCATATGATCAGATCGTAGAGGAGAGGATAAAAGAAAGGCAAAAGATGTATTGTTCCACGGAAAACAAACATTACATATCATTGAGATGGAATACTCAGAAATATTCATTTCGAGATTGTACTCACATGGGACAGAGGTCCAAAAAGAATGCAGATGTGTTAGCTTCCCTTAAATAGAACGAGTTATCGGTCAGCGTGAGAGAGGTGTGGGTGTAGGCTGAGGTACGCTAGGTGTAGGTGTGCATAATTTCTTCCTTCAATCTATGGTTACAAGGACAGATTAGTTAAGAGAGAACCTGTAGATCTCTGAGTTTTAAGCACCCAAGACTTGGTTTAGATTCTGAATAATTTTCTTTATTTCTTTAGCTGCTCATAATTACAACTTTGTTGGATTAACCATCCCCTAAACAAGGAAACATGGGAAAGTGGAGACATAATCTCCTAAAACTATGGAAATGGAAATTCTAAGACTAGCCAAAATGTAGAAACAAATAACTGAAGCTGAAACTGTCAGCATGACAGGAACAATTCAACTTTACAAAAGATTAAGTCAAGATTTGCATGTTTGAATCTCTTGTACACGGTTAAGGACTTAAGGGTTTTATCTGGTAAGCTATCAAAATGTTCTAATGTCTACAACTCTTGCTTTGGAAAACCACACAAAAGAAATGGTGGTTGCATAAGTCAAGTTTCTAAAAACATATTCAGCCTGTTCTTGATCAAGGTGATCAAAATAAACTACCATATCACAACTATTGTTGGAATAATGGCCATAACATTTCAATCATATAAGTTTCACATTGTTTTCTTAACTACTCTTGTAACTACTAACCACAAACACAGAATGTCTAGCATATTTCTGTACTAAGAAATCTAAGGCATCAGTAAATATTAACTAGTTCTGCAACTTCACAATGCATCCACAAATAAAAAAGATAATGAGATTAACCATCAAAATACTATCTCCATGAACATAAAAGTATTTCTCCTGCAATTCACATCTCATTTATAATATCAGTCACTGACACTACCATTTCCCCCTGTTTCTTCTGCCAATAATAAACGCTTTCCAAAATCAACAGGAAATGGGAAAAAGAATAGAAACTTCTTTTTGTTTTGAACTTGGAGAAAAATAATATATTACGTTATTTCTCTAAATAACAAACAGGTAGTCATTCATAAAATAACTAAACCCTTTGAATGTGGAAATTAGCATAAAAAGCTTCAGCATCACTACATACCGAATCTGTAAAGAGGAACCTACCTACTTTTCAACAGGAGATGTAAGTGCAAGTCACCTACCTGCATATATTACCTCAATAAAAAAACTACAAATTTCACCTCTCTGTTGGAATAAAAGGCAATAGTGACAGGGTATTTCAAATGATTGTGCTTCAAAAACTATTCTACCAGAGGAAGCATTCATCTTTCTCCTTATAAGTTATTGGATTCAGTATATGTTTACAAGAGAATTATTGAAAACTAAACCATGAATATCCAGAAACAATCAATGAACAGCCACTCAATTTTTATAGCAAATTAGCTACTTCTATATATGTACTAATGGCTAGGGTTAGCCAAAACAGTCTATCAGTAACGCCATTGACATTAAATTGCAAAATAGACCATTATTACTGACTAAATCCATGGTAATAACTGTTGAAATCCTCAACCAAACCATTAGCAATTGAACAGAGGGCCAAAAAGCAATATTGAGAAGCAATAACTATAATGACTAGGTTACAACGAAAATGTCAATGCAACTTAAAATAAGATATAAAAAATTCAGGCCATACACATTTTACCGATTTTGATCCTCCAAAATGTAAACTAACCTTGTGGTAGGTCATACGAAAAATATACAATTGCACCAGGAACAAAGCCAGCTGAGTAAAAATCCACTGAGAAGTCTTTTATTTGTTTCTTTGGTGGAGTGGTATCTGTAACATGAGAATGTGTTAGACTTTACAACTTCAGTTTACACAATTCATCATGCCAGTAGAAAAATAAATAACAAATGATATATGGGAAAAGTAAAATCTTAGCCTTCTCTTGCATACATAAATAGAATGGCACTTCTGGTCGAGCTACCACCTTCATGAGAACATCGACTAAGCTTTGAATCTTTTCTGATGAAAGAAAAGCCACCTCCAATGTAAGATTATCAGGAAAGCGAACCCTAATCACAGCCTGAATACATTAGCAAGCAAACAAGTTAAACCCTGACCCTGCAAGGTAAGATGCAGTGTGCATAATATTTGAAATGCGTTAAATAGTTTATATCATAGGACCTGAACCAATAAATAAATAACAAAAAGAATCTGTCGAGAACCTTGCTTATTTTGGATCTCCAAGCTGCTTCTTCTGCTTCCCGAATTTTCCTTGTCTTAAAATATTTATCTGTTCATAATTCCACAGACACATTAACAACATAGATATGACAAGAATGAGTTCACCAATCCAGGATGATGAATATAGCACAATGCAAAATTGGATTCCACTTGACAAATCCCAAAAAAAATCTTAAATCAGCAATCAGCTACATATGCACGATAAAAAAATAGAATCCTATATATCAATGGAAACATGGAAAAATCCTTTGCAAACTACAATGGACGTTCCTGAAAAAACAGCCTAATTTTTTTTTTTACCCATTTGTATCACTATATAATATTGTGAATCAGTCATCATTGGTATTACCTCCCTTTTCCTTTTTTGTTGCCAATGCCATCATGTTATAGTAGTCCTCGGCAGTGAACTCATAGAAGTCATCTGATTCATCTGCTGAAAAGAATAAAATACTAAATTTATCAAGGAATCCTAAATTAAAATTCTAAAGGAACCATGTTCATACTTCGGCCTCAATAAAAGCATAATGGTTGAGTTATGCATACCCTCACCAGACACTTGATTTGCAGATGGAGAGAGTCCTATGGTTTCAAAAACGCGGATATCTCGCCCAAACTTTTCTTTAACGGCTGCAAGCTTTGCCTGAAATGACATGGAAATAAAGTCAAAAAACAAGCCAGATAACATTCCACAAGCTTTAGAGCAGCAGAGTACAAATACAAAACTGATAATTTAATTTTGTTCACATAGCTCCTCAATGATTTCAATATCAAAACTCACAGGTAATAATTATATCATCCTTAAAACATTTATTTCCCATCTGACTAAGCACGAGGTGACAACAAAAAGAAAACAATAACATGATGTTTTTGGAAATTAGACTACATAACCTATATCATAACCTCTTCTATGGACCTGCTAGAAGAGCCAACTTTTTTTTTCTTCAAGGAATCAAAGAGCTTTTCCACAAGTGAGCCACTTTTAGAATTGACAGAACTCGTGAAAATAAACAAGCAAAAATTACACAGTTTACTGGTAATCACACGATAAAGCTACAAATAGAAAACTAAAATGGCTATAAGATTGTGAAGGGATAGAAAGAAAACCGAAAAGCCTGATGGCCGCAACCTTTAAAATATTATCTGTATCTAATAATAAATTAAGGAGAAATGAATGAACTTCTTGCAGTTGCAGTATCATCCACAAAGAAACACATAATTCAAACCAAAAGTTCAATCTATCAAATAACATAGTACCAACAGCAACAAAATAACCAAGGCATTCTAATTATGAACTTAAATACCAAATAAAAGCAAATAAAATCATAAATGTTACATATGATCTTCACAAATTGTAAAAGCGGTAACTTTTTGTAAATCATACAAATGAACGTATCTTCATTCATAACGCCTAATTCAACTTACTAGTGTATTCAAGACTAGACAAAACTGAAAAATCAAGAAAGAAAACAAACACAAAAGCAAGGATCCATTAACAAACCAATAATCAAACATTTAAGCACAAAGAGCTGATTTTGAACAAGACCCAGATCCGCCCATGTATCAATACAGAAGAAAACTCACTAAGATTTACATATAAAGAAGATACACAAGTTGAAAGTTGGAAAAAAAAAATAACACCTTAGCTGCTTCAGCTTCCATTATATCGATGGTGGTGAGTCTCCTTCTCTTTAGAGGCAGAGGAGAAGAAACATCAACAAACATCAGCAAAAAAGCAAATAGATAGGGGGAGTATTGAGCGTATTTACGCGTATGTATATGTAGTTGTTTTCGAATATATACAGCCCGACTAGGAGTTTTCTTCAATTTGCATCGTCTCTTACCTTGCGTGGGGTTGATTCGATATTCCGTTCGCCTTTTATAAGTCTGCGCTGCTGCGTTGCGTTTTTGCCGTTTGCGGTGTACGGGCTTACAAGTTGTAGTCTCAAAGACTCCAACGTCTGGAAGTTGGGCCCATAACGGGCTTATGCCCGGTTAAACTAAAGTCCAAACCTACAACATGATCATTTCACATTCAAGAGTTTTTAAAAGGGAATAAAAACAATTTCCCAGAATAATTTGCCAAAAATAAGTAATTTTTCCCTCGTCCATCTCCGTGATAATTTTACAAAATTATATTAACCCAAAAATCAAATCATCTTTATCAATTTTGAGCTGCTTATATACCAAATGAGAGATATTTAATTTGAATCTTTTCGATTATAATTATTTTCATTTATTTAGTGAGTTAAGAAAATATTTATCCTTTATGTGCGGTCTATAATATTATTTTATTTTATAAGAAATCTCTAATGAATTGAAACAAAAAAGAAAAAAAAAATCCACTTTATCCATCAACGGGATGATTTGGCGGTTAAGCAAAGCAGCGGTGCAGTAGTCACTGCCATTCCAAGGATCGCGTGCATCCTCTCGTACTAGCCCAATGTTGACCAGCTCTTTTTTTTTTTTTTTCTTCTTTTTAAAATTCAACATATCTCTATAGCTTATTTGCTAATTTATCCCATTAAGGAAATAAATTCAAAGAATACAAACATCGACGGATTATATCCCAAATTTAAAAACGATCTTAACGGTAAGACCTTTATAAGGTCTATTTGATAAAATTAATTATTTTTATAATTGTTAATTGTTTGAGTCTATTTTTATAAAATATTAAAAATTAAATATTATATAATTTAATCATTTAGAAAAAATTGTTGTCCAACATGGATTTCGTAAGAAAACGAGTTTTTATATTGACTGCCTTCTAATCGAAGGAATTAAAATATAGATCCTATGACTTAGGATAACTTACAATCATCAATGAAGATTCCTAAATCATCAACAATATTTTATTGCATTCAAAATAGATTTTAAAATTTTTTTTTAAGATAATTTTAAACTAAAATTTTTAATTTTTAATTTATATTGTTTATAATTCTGACATTTTTTATTTACATCTCACTTAAATATTCATCTGTCTCATTTTATTTTGAATGATTTGACACGAAATGTGTACATTGAGAATTCGGTAAATAAAAATTACTTTTTCTTTTTTATCTTTAACTCAATAAAATATTAATACAAGAATCCATCATTTAATAAAATATCATAAATGTTATCATAGAAAAAATAAACATAAATATATATAAATTTAGAGACCTTTTAAATATTTTGAAACATCTAGAAAAAGCAAAACAATCAAAGAAAATGGGAGGAAGAGATAATATCAAACACCATGATTTCTTCCAAGTTTTCTATATAGAAAAATCTATTTTGCTTTTTCTGATCCAATTAATTAGTAGAAATAAAAAAGAAAAACTGACTATTCATTATTCGAGTGGGAAAAAGAAACAGAAAGAGGAAAAAATATAATAGACTCCGAAACATTAAATTATTCTACTACTAGGCACCAAGGTGATGACACCTACACGATTTGAAGTTGGCCGGCACACTGTGACTGGCGCACGTTAGCCTCCTGCCTCTCTCTATCCTCTTCATTTCAAATACTTCAAAACGTGACTTCTTTATGGCTTTATGCCTCCAGGGCCCCATTTTCAAAAATTAAACTCCAAACAAAGCCCTTTAAAATTTATAAAATTACAAAATTTCCCCAATTTTCTTGAAACTCTTTTGGTTCGTCCCGTAAATAAGAAACTCTCTAGGGACCGCCATTTTTAAAAAAATTTCAATCGAAATAAAGAAATTGGAAAAACGCAAACGTAAAAACCAACCAGAATCAGAAGAAGGAAAAGCAGAAGGCAGAGAGAGAGAGAGATAGCAGTTGGGGTAGGCGAAATTTAGATGACGATGGACAGAGAGAAGGAAAGAGAGATAGAGCTAGAAAGCGCAATGTACACCAACTGTTTGCTGTTAGGTCTGGATCCGAACATAATCGGACTCGGAGCATCCAACGGTTCTCCTCGGGTCGGGCTCTTCCGTCACTCGAACCCTAAATTGGGCGAGCAGCTCCTCTACTTCATCCTCTCATCTCTTCGTGGCCCTGTTCAATCCGCCAAAGTACGTCTGTTGTCTCTTTCAGGCCTGTGCATATAGAGGAATATATATATATTTTCATTTTATGCGTGCCTTTATGTTTAGTGCAAGTATCTATTTATATAGTTCTCTGTTGCAAATGTTGCGATCTCTCAGGATTTCGATAAGGTATGGCCGATTTTCGATTCTGCACAGTCGCGTGATTTTCGTAAGGTAAGGTTTAAGGCTTTTCTTGAGGAGTTTGATTCAATTGAATTGTGTTTTTGTTTTTGTTTTTTTTTAGTTTTATTTTGTTCTGGATTTGAATTGGGGATTCTTTTTGGTGGTTAGGTTGTTCAAGGGATTATTAGTGAGCTCGAATCTCAAGGGGCGCTTCCAAGGAGCAATTCGAGGGTTTCATCTCTTGCTACTTGCTGTGGACCGAGGTAGAGTCTAGTGAACTTTATTGTTGGTGCCTTTTGAGTTTGAAATATAAATGCAGATGCAGATATGAATATTATTCTCGATGCTTGTTCAACATATCTTTGTCCTCTCCAGCTTTAGGTTTAATTGAGTAGCAGTCTTAGTCTCTTATATCAAATGAGAAGTTAAGGATTGTGAAAAATTGTTCTAATGTAGACTAGGCATTTTAAAGGTGGATCCTGTTTTTGAGTTGAATTTTTGCTTCAGACAAACAAAGAACCAAATCAATGTATGAAAATGGTCTTATCCTATAATTCGCGAGAATGCTCCAAGGAACATTTCTCACATTGTAACCCAGTTGATGATATACAACTACTGTTTCTCAGTGAATTGCTATGATAAAATTCTTGATTTAGCCTGTGCCCACTTTCGTTCATTAATTTCAAATTAGATGCTCATTGTTTTGAATTTATTTAAAATGACTATTGAGTTCATTTGTTGGCTGCAGTAAATTATGCATGATTGTCAAATAGTCTTTTATTCATCCAATGGGATTTTGACATCATTACAGATTTGTTGAACTTTTGTGGCAACTTTCCTTGCATGCATTGCGAGAGGTTCATAGACGGACATTTGCTGCTGATGTAGCTTCCAACCCATTGCCTGCTTCACTAACTGATGTGGCTTTTCAGCATGCAGCTACACTGCTTCCTGTAACAAAGGTAAAACATATTTATGATATGTTTTATGTCCATTAAAATTGTCAGAGCAGCACAAAGTCATTTTTAATTAATGGCATGCATGGGATGTCCATACTTGATTGTTCAATTCAAATAATATTGTTATTCATCTGTATAGTGCTGGCACAGTTATAATTCCTTTAAGTTACATGGAAATCCTAAAAGCTTTGATGTAGGATGGCACTATTAAAAGGTGTTGAATCATCATTTAGACGATAACTATAATGCTGATCACAATTTTGAAGAGGACTAATATGAATCTTTTTGTCCATAAATAGGTCTCAACTAGGTTAGGGTAAATGGGTAGATGAGGTCTTGATATGGTTGATGATATGGAATGCACCTAAAAAGGGAAGAACGTTTATATATATGTGATTCTGGTTTCTAATATGGACATGAACTAAAAGACCCTCTCCTCCCTTAAAAAGAGGACTGGCATCTCAAGTTTCCAAGTTCTGGTTGTTCTCCTTTCAAGTTTTATATTTCTTATTTCTATGTGTTCTAATACTATGTGCTATTTTTTTTATACAACTGGGAAGATGATGTTTTCTGTGAGCATATGATTGGCCTTCAGATATATTATATTTTAAGTTATTATCCATATCAGCTTTTTAGTACTGCTGCTTTAAATTTGCATGTTATAGTGCACAGCCTGTAGGCTGGAAAGTGTTGGGGAAAAGAGTTGGGTGTTTATTATGGTCTTTCTGATCTCCATTTTATTTAACATATTATGTTTTCTGTATGTTTCCCTTTAGCAGTAGTTCTAAAACTTCTTTATTTGAATTCAATAGCACTGAAACTTGTATCTTAAACAGGCTAGAATAGCACTTGAAAGAAGGAGGTTTCTTAAAAATGCAGAAACAGCAGTGCAAAGACAGGCAATGTGGTCCAATTTGGCTCATGAAATGACTGCAGAGTTTCGTGGTCTTTGTGCTGAAGAGGTAAAGGGAAAACCCATTAGCGTTCTTTTGAGATTTTCAACAGACAGCAGCTGAGTTTTTGCTGGTATTTTTCTATGGAAAACCTGGATGTCAGGCCTATTTGCAGCAAGAACTGGAAAAACTGCATGATTTGAGGAACAAAGTGAAGTTGGAAGGAGAAATATGGGATGATCTTGTATCAAGTTCTAGTCAGAATGCCCATTTAGTTTCAAAGGCTACTCGATTGTGGGAATCTATATTGTCTCGTAAAAGTAAGTTGAAATAATTGTGGTTTCCTTTCTTATCACCTATAAACTTTTTACTATGTTAGTGTTTCTTCGGCATATGGTTGATTATTTTTTTTTTTCACATTGTGCTTTTAGATGATTTGGAAAAAGTTATTGAAATGTTGTTTTGGATTTTTGACAAAATGATTCAAATCACATTGGAAGATTTTTGATTGTTGTCTCAACACATTGCAATAGTAATGCTGAACATTCTAATGTGCTTGGTTTCTTTAATCAACAAACTGAGAGCGGTTAGGAGATAGAAAATGGTTGAATGGATCAATTATTTTTTTTGAAAAATGCTTTTCCTTCAATGGTTTGTTTACTCTTTCTCGCAATGTCCAGTAGCGTCTTAGTCATTTCCATCGTTGTCTTTTACTTTGAATACAAAAAGTTGATCCGTTTATCTGTTTCTCTGATATCTAGTCATGTTATTTAAGCCTGGGGAAAACCAGTGATGTGTTCACTTGAAGAGAATGTGACATTTATGCTTTGAAATATTCGCCTTCCCTTTTTGGGGCTTAACCTGCAGATTCTATGTGATTGTCATGTTTTCTCAATCTCCCATTTCTTTATTGGATGTTTCCTTGGAATATTTTTTGTGCTGTTTAGAGGCATAGATGAGTTGGTTTTGCCAATTTTGGGGGTGTGGAAAAACAAGTTTACCACCTTGGTTTTGTATTTTTTCTGAAATATTAGTTGAGACATCAAATATTGTCTTACTGTGTTCACTTCGTTCATTATGTTTTTGGATTGGGAAAGTTGAAATAAATAAGTGCATAAACCTTCAAATACTAAGAGCTCAAACTTCGTTCAGTATGTGAGTTGAGTAGAAAGTCAAGACTGAAAAGCCTGAATATAGCTACAGATGATGCAAATCAAAAGACCAATTGGAAACTTGTAACGAATATAAAAGTCAAAGTTCAAAATTAGTGTGCAGAATCGAGTCCATGCAAGCACACGGCACAGGAAATTTAGAATTCTTGAAGAATATAAACAACTTCCAAAATACAGAACAATATTTTTTACATAAATAGGTGGAGCTGAGAATTGATGCCTCTGTTAAGATTGAAGCCATATGAGGCAGTAAAATGGGTAAATTACTAGAATTTCTTAGATGTTTGGCATAATATATACTTTGGTCCTTATTGTTTCAAAATTATTAATTTTAGTTCTTGGCATTTGTTAAATATTTTTTTACCTAGTCAGCATAGTTATGTTAGTTTAGATTTAGTCAGATGCTGAGGTGCCCCAAACTCTTTAACTTTGTTGATATAATTACCCTAAAAGCATAGTTTTGCTAGAAAATAATGTTATGGGTGTTTAGTTCAATAGGAGAGGCAAAAGGAAGGGTGTTAGTCCTTGCATAATCCCTACACTTTTGATTTTTAAATGAGAATGCAAGAATAATGGGTGACAATTGACTTCACCTCGTCCACTCTATGTTTTTTCTTAACAAGCGGAAGCCAATCCTCTTCATCCTCCATCCATTGGCTACCGGAAAAGCATCCCTGCTCTTGGACCATCTCTTGTTTTTTGGCCTTTTTCTCCTTTAACATTTGTGCTAAGAATCCACACTCATTTAATTGCTACACCCTTAAATTTTTTTCCCATTGACAAGAGGAAACTTGCTTGCCAGTTCTCACGTTTTCTTATCTGACTTCTGTTTATTATTAATGTTTTTTAGCCTCCTAATGTATTGCAAGCCATCATCATGGCATGCTTCTTAGTGATGCTGGCATCTTCTTTCTTGTCTCTCTCTAATTTTCTTTGTGTTTGACTCTTGTAATCTTTGTTTTTTGATGCTGCTGTTTATATATGTCTTATTCCCATGACTGCATTTGATAAAACCTTCACATGTGTTATGTCTTTTACAGGTCAACATGAAGTTCTTGCTTCAGGTCCAATTGAGGATCTAATAGCTCATCGAGAGCATAGGTAATTACTGTCTCTTTTGGGACTCAAGATCCTAATCTACCAGCTTTAATATTCATGCATAATATTCCCTTTACAGATACCGCATCTCTGGATTGGCTTTGCTCTCAGCTATGGATCAGAGTTCTCAAGTTCCTTTGTCAAATGCTCATTTGGATGACAGAGAACAAAGTGATGGGTCAAATACAAATCGGGAAAAGCTGAAGAACAATTTAGATTCATCCCATCTACAAGTAAATGACGGAACACATTCGTGGGTGGATGATAGAGGTGGAAGAGTGCACCCTACTGTTGATGTAGCAGAAATCATCAGGCGTTGGACTCATGCATTGCAACGTATTCATAAACAGTCGCTTCATCTGGTATGCTATTGCTTTTCCTGGTTATTTCATTTTTTATTCAGTAAGTTGTAAAAAGTCATTTTTTTTGGGTGCCTTTCCACGGCCTTTATTCTATGGCTTTGTTTCTGTATGACATAATCAAATGTATTTTTAAGTCCAAGACTGCAAAATTCTGCAATGGATATTTGTGGGAGGTGATTTTGGAGTTGGCGAGTGGAGTGCAAATACTTATGATGATGCCATAAAAGGCATTGAAGAGAACTTGGGTTACTGGAAGCAAAATGTTTGCAGAACTTATCATCTTGAATCTGAATTGAAGTATTTTAGTTTCTAGAATATTATTATCGTTGACTTGCTCTAATTTGTATCTTGAAAATTAAAGGTAAATATTGCATTTCAGCTAAGGAAGGAAATTGACTTAAAATGCATGTGTACAGCCAGCTTACATATTTACCTCTTTGGCGTCATGGAAGAAATATTTTGGTGTTGGTGAAGTGCAATCTTTTTTTGATCTACTTATAAAATGGGCATAAAACCTCATATTGTGTGATTGGCTACCATAAAGTTTATCTTGGTGCTCTTTCTTCCATTTTTGTCCCTTAAATTTGTTGTTGAAGAGGTTGCAAATTTATGTGCTAAAAAATTTTTATGCATGAGAACTAGTATCATCAATATCGTGTTTTGAATTTTTAATATCAGGTATCTCACTCATGCAAGCTAGGATATGGGATTATTTCTCCCCATTTTTTCTTGTCGGTTTTTACTTTACGATTTTCTAAAATCCAGGAAAGTTTATTTTATTTGTTCCATAAATGTTCATTTGCTTACAACTTCCATCCCCTGGTGCATTGTATAACAAGCTAGATTGATGTCTAATATATGTCGTTTAATACTTCTGTATAACCGCCTTGCCACTTTTCCATTTTGGAATAACCCAGAATGTTTATCAATTTTGAATTTTGCACTTAAATATTGTAAGTAGGCAAGATTGTCACTAACAAGAATTTAAAAAAAAAATATGAATCTTGAAAACTATGGAATTTTGAAAACAATATGCATATGCACTCTTTTAAAAATGTTAAAACAGAATTAAACTTGTCCCATTGAAAAGTTGGGTTACCAGAGTAAAAAGGAACAATGAGTAATGGATAAATCCATCTGCTTTTACGAATTATGTGAGTAATTTATTGGAGTTTGCCCATCATTTATGATGCATTGAAGTGCTATTGTGCAACGTTTGTTTTCTAGGCCAAAGCTAATGATGGAGAAGGCCCTGATTTACTACGAAGTGCAAATGATGGTGGCACAAGTGGCCACACAGAGTCCTTAGCTGCAACTCTTGCAGAGCATCAACAACACCTTGCTAGTTTTCAGGTAATGAAGTACTCTTCAGACTCCAGCAAAGGTGCTATGCAAACAGTAAAGCTGTTCCCAACTTGAGTTCAAAGTTGGATGTTTCTGTTTCTAGTTCCACTTTATGTTGATTATAACATTTGGATGTATTTGACATTTGCACAAAGTTATTCTTCATTTTGTTTCCTTTGATTTGTGTTGATAACATGATAGTTAACTATTCTGTCTTTCAGCTTCTAACTATTCTTTTTCTCAGCTTCTGACCTTACATTCATAGAGCAAGGATGTCTCACAATGTTTAATGCCCAAAATGTAATGGATAACATGTTAGTTCTGTGTTGATTTGTTACATGGCGGTGTTGTTTAAATTTGATAATCTTATATTCTAATTATTCGGCAGTTGCTTTGCTGTAATCTAAATCTTCTCTAATTTCTAGTGCTACTACTACATCTTGTAACAGTAATATTCATGCCTTGTGCATATTCTTTTGGGAGCAATAATCTTAGTGAATTACTGTAATTTGCATTATTTGTTTTTTGATTTGTGTGATCCCTTTGACCTTCTAAAAGTATTTCATGTGTAGGATATGGACTGAGAGAAAGGGTATCCCAGTACTTTGTGAGAATGGGGTTTATTGGTTAAGATTTTTAAGTTAGACATTTTGAGTAGATTCTGGTAATTTTCAATGAACAGTGAAAGCTGGCCCGATATTTCTTTTTCATGAAAGTGATAAGGTTGGTGCTTTAAAGTTAGAAAATCTCTGTTGTAATTAATTGGTTATAGGTTACAATTTTAGATTGAACTTGAAGCACTTTCATGACATCTGCATTGGGTTTGTTAGGTAACTGCTTTTTTGTTTACCAGATGCCATGTTGATGGATTTTCCAACTCAGATATTTTTCTGTACAGGTGCTTATTAATCAACTTAAGGAAGTTGCTCCAGCTATACAAAAGTCCATAGCTGATTGTACAGAGAAAGTTAATAATATATCCTCCACCATTCCATCAATGCCCAGGCATCGTGGTCGAGCAACCTCACCTATACAGGCTCAGAGCAGTGGAAGGACCATGGTAATTGTTTGGCAAATGATTGTTTCATGTGAGGGAATGTGTCCAACCTTGTATGATTCCTTGTTTGTAACTGATTTTTTTTTTTCTGGTATTATTAGGAAAGTAGCTTGCATGATATTGCTGAGGTGACTTCAAAAATGTCCACCGTTAAGCTTGACAAGGTGTCTGCCAGTCCCCCTACGTTAAAACTACCACAATTATTCAGTTTGACTCCAAATTCTCCAGGAAAAGGTGGAAACATGCAAAAAAGACAAACTTTAGCTCCCCAAACCAACCAGATGGAAACTATGTCTGAAAGAAACTCTCTTGACCAGCCTTTGTTGAATGGTCGCATGGATAATACAGCGCAAGGTTTGATGCATCTCTTTGCCACCTATATAAGCATATTCATAAGGCATTTCATTCGTCTTTGAACAGCTTTAGATGTGACTTTGATTTTTGATTTTGTATTTGTAGATAGTGATAATTCTTATGTCCAAAACTTAAAAAGATCTGTAAGAGAAGCAGCTCTATCTACCCAATCCTTGAATTCGGAATCAGTTTGTGAGAGTCATACTGATGAAAGTTCTGAGCACTTCTTCTTACCTCTATCTGCAACTGGGTTTTCTCGCCTGGGCCTGGAAAACAAAGTGGGTACGAGAAGAAGCAAAATATTATTAACACCTCAAAAGGACTTGTCCTTACTTGAGAATCACACTCCCGATGATCATGTTGGGAGCAAGTACAATGATCTACCGGACATTTTAAATGATTTGGATTCCCTTTCTGATTATGATCATGTAAATGGCTTCCTCTCAGCTGCCGCCTCAAATGGTGTAATGTTGGATGGACAAAAGTCCTTTTTTGATTCTGAGGAACCTCATGATCAGGTCTTCTCACCTCCTTTGCTAATGGACACATCCCTTTTAGCGGATTCATATGAAGATTTACTTGGTATGTTGCTTTGATATAAATCTCTGCTGTCATAGGCATCTTTATGTTTACTCGGTGTTTGAGTCATGTTATAGATAAGTTTCTTTGATTTTCTTGTAGCTCCACTGTCGGAGACTGAAACTGCCTTGATGGAACATTGAAAGTGGTGTTTTGACGATTTGGTCATTTTGATGGTTTTCTTTTGATTCATTGATTGGGATGTTCTCCATGCCCACTAATTTGTTGACGGATTGTGCTTTATACGTTCCTTCTTCCACTTCTGTACCTTTCTGACCTCATTTTCCACACAATTGTTATCCTATCATTTGGGGGCAAATGTGGACCAAACTGTTGCTATTATACATGTGGGACAACACCTGGAACCAAGCTAGCGGTTTCATTTGGCAACTCAGTGGAAGGATTTTATAGGCCACAATCTACAGTCAATCAGATTATTATGCTAATTTTTATGGATGGTTTGTTTATGGACAATTCTTCAACCCATTCTGTCTGATGGATACGAGGCTGCAAGTTTGCACTCCGTTGTATCGCTCCAGGTAACTCCTGAGATTGATTGTTGATGAGCATCCTCGTGTATTTGATGTGTATAGCAAGGGACTTGATTGTGTATTTAGATAATTGTTCAGGGGTAAAAGAAAAAAAATGAAAATTATTATTTGCTTGTTTTTATTTATACTTCAATATATTCTCTCTCTCTCTCTCTCTCTCTCTCTCTCTCTCTCTCTCTCCCCCAATGATTCAATTAGGAGTATGCATCCTCCTCTCTGAGCTTCAATTTGTGCTTTGATGTGATATTTTAGAGGTTTGCATCTGTTGTGGACTACTATATTTCCCTTAATATTTCTTAAAATTTTTTTAATAAACTATCTGTTCTTAGAATCAACCGCTAGTTTAATTGATTGACTTTTGTAATCTCAGTGTCTGGCATATTATAGTTTTTCGGGTCATGGTCCTTAAAGATTGTTTTGTTTTGTTTTGTTTTTAGCAACCATTACAAAGTTGGTTAGAGATGGTTTATCAATTGAGATCTCTTTAACAGATTCCTTTATTACACATTTGCATGAACGATTAGAATCATCTGAGAAGGCCAAAACTTAAATTCATTCCTATATTTTCATAAAAAATCTTGGTTCATCCTAAATTTTGTAGGAGACCTACCATGCTGCTGAAGTTAAAATTGTTATGACTATAATGTTACGGCCGAATACATAAATTAGCTCTTGTACTTGCGCAAAAAAGTCTTTTTATCACCTTAACTTTCAAAATGATTTTTTGGCTCCTTAAATTAATTGTTTTGTAATTTATGCACATTTAGCCTCTTAAGAAATTGGAGTGTGATATACACTTGCCAAATTAGCAAGTTGAGCTGCTAAGATTACATGATGGAGCAGCCATATCATTGAAAAATGCATAAGTTGCTCTCCATATCTATACAAAATGACCTATTAATCTTCTAGATTTATTTTTGTTATTTATACACTGCCAAGAAATGATGTGTTTCCACGTCAGTGCGCATGATATGTTTCCACGTCAGTGCGCATGTGTTGCATTTAAGCAATCTGTCTCTGGTCAGGCGTGTATAAAATTACGAAAGAACTAATTTAGAGGGGCCAAAAGGTCATTTTGGCCAAAAGATTTTTGTGAAGTATGAGAGTTAATTTATGTATTCAGTTATAATGTTATTAAATTCTTAAAGTTTTTGAGATTTTTTACGAAAAATATTAATATGTGATTACTATTTTTAAACTATATTATAGTTATTTAATCGAATTAATTTTATAAGTTAAAAGTGTTTAATGGTGAATGGTTAACAAGTGCAGTAGAGTTGGATGTCGTAAGATTTATTATTTTTTTTTTATTAAAAAAATAATTCAAGGGGTGAAGTTGTATATTGAGACAATTAGAAAAATTTATTGATTCATGATTCATTCATCCATAAATGGATTAAAAAAAAAAAAAGGTAAAAGGCAGCGACTTTTGTGCAAAAATATTCCCAAGTCTCCCTCAAGATTTGCTGGTTATTCTAATTTTTGGCAGAGAGTTTGGGCCCTAAATTACCAAATCTAGTAATGCCTTTTTCTCTTGCAGTCTTGCTCTGCGAAATCCAACTATTTATGTTGGTGATAAATAGAAAACATTGGGCGAACCATCCATCTTTTTCTTGGGTTTAGCTTGGTGTTGTCATTGGACAATTATCCCCCTTGAACTTTCTTTTTTTTTCCCTAAAAAGGGTAATGAGTGATTAGTGGAATTCAAAATTCTAATCATTTTGTAGTTGGAGGTATTGTTCCAATAGCGTGTTTGTTCAGTAAGAAAATTAGATATTTAGACATTGGAGGGTTTAAGCGTATTTATACATATCTTTATCCAAATGGTGGCAATTTTAACAAAATTAATAGTTGATTTTTTTTCTACTTAGAGGTAATTTAATTTGTTAAATAATAATAATAATAATAATAAAAAGGAGATATAAATTGTATGTTATGTGAGAGTAAATGAATATTAAACTAACATGTTACAAGATGATTGTTATTAAAATAAGATATGATATTAAAATGTATATATAATCATTAGATCAGACAAAATTAGAATTGGTCACATCAGATAAAATCTGCGAGTAACTCAAAATTAAGGGTTAATAGTTTATTTAGTAAGATAAGGATTATGTTAATTAATAAACTTTGAGAGTTTGTTAAAAACAATGAAAATGTTTCCATTTTTGGCATTTGATGTGCTTAAAAAATTCCTAAAGAAGCAAAAATTCTTAAGAAAAGGTATTTTATTATTATTTCTTCAGTGTGCATTTCTATATTTAAATATTTGATATTGTGCTCAAAAAAATTATTTTGGATGTACATAAAATATATAAATGTAAGAACTAAAAACTGAAAAATGTCTCTTAAAAAAAACTAAAAAATGTAATTTGAATAATTTTCTTGACTGATTGAGATAGAGCTTTCACGCTCCGAAGAGAGCGTGATATTTTTATCCGATCACAGCGAAAATCTCTGACAAAAAGAGGTTTTGGAACTTCCAACTCTCGAAAGACAAACAAACAGAGGACATGCTTTCCAAGGTTTAACAATCCCCTTTCGCAGAAGACTAGCGCGTGTAATTACACTTTGTCTAATTCCACTCTTGACCTTTCCCTTCTTTTCTCATGCAAGACAGATTTTCAAGGGCATTTTGGTCAAATTGTTCTGCATCTTTATCTGGAGATTGGAGAACATGACTCAGAGAGAGATAGAAAGAAGAATCTGATAAACAAAAACAACTGTGGTTTTGAGGTTGAAATTCCTGGGAAAAGTCTTAAAAAAAGAAACTTTAGAAAGAAAATGAGAAAGGAAGCAAACCAAGAACAGTAAATTCAGCAACTACAGCATGGTAGCAGAAGCAGCAAACCAGCACCAGCACCAGTTATTATTGTTTTCTGAATCTTTCTTTTATTTGATCTCTCTTTTTCTTGTACCCAACATAGAAAAATGAGCAATTGAACTTTTCTTCTGTAAGTATGGATGGTACAAATTGTTTCTTTGTTCTTTTTTTTTTTTTGTATTTTCTACTTTTTAAATCTTTATTTTCTTTCAATCGCCCTTGTTCCATGTTTTTTTTCCCTGAATCTATATTTTGCCTTTTTGGTTGTTAATGCTTGTTTAATGTGTAATTTGTTCCTTGCCTTTTGTGTTTGTTTATGTGTAGGTTACTTTTTGCTTATTTTGGTTGTCTAGATCAATACCCAGATCTTGTTACCTTTTGATCCCGCTTAGTTATTTTCATTCTTGGATAAACTGAAGCAAAGAGTTACAGAGATAGATAAAGAAAGAGGTGAATATTCTTATCTGTTTCTCTTTTCTTGTCGATTGAGATTGACAGGAGCTCGATGACATTATCTAAATCTAAAGAATTATTGATTACTTTCTGATTTTCAATGTTTAATGCAACTGGGTTCCCTAATTGAATTCTAGGGGGTTAATTTCTTTCTAGCTCCTTTTTTGGTTGTACAAGTATAAAGCTAATACTTCTTTTTTAGATGAAAATGGTCAAGTTAGGTTTTGTTTTTGTCTGTGTAATACATTTGAAATTAAATGTGCTTCAATTTCTTGCTTGGAGTGCCATTTTTTCTTCTGTTTTTTTGGTTTTGTAAAAAATGAAATATTGGTTTCTGGCAGTGTCAGCATATGGATTGGATTATCTCATTGGTGGCTCACTAGTTCAGGCTTGAAATTGTTTTTGTGCTTTCATTATTGCTCCTTTTGCTTTGAAGGAGTGCTTGGATAAGTTCTAGAGTGTCTGAAAAGGAGATATTACTGCCATTTAAGTAATGATCAAGCAAATACTAAATAGGCTCCCTCGGAAGCCATCTAAGTCATCTGAGAATCGTGAGGGAGGGGGAACCTCTACCTCATCATCAAATGCTTCTACCAGTTCAAGGAACAGTGATTTATCTAACAACTATTATGCAAGCCCTGCTGCAACATCGGTTAATTCAACCTCCAATTTAGGATCAAATTATGGTAGTAAGCTTTCCCATGCTGTAAATTCAAAGCTGAATGGGAATCCATCTGCTGCTTCTTTTGAGGCATTGCCTAGTTTCAGAGATGTTCCTAATTCTGAGAAGCCAAACTTGTTTATCAGAAAGCTGAACTTATGCTGCATTGTGTTTGACTTTACTGACCCTACTAAAAATTTCAAAGAAAAGGACATCAAGCGACAAACTTTGGTAGAGCTTGTGGATTATGTTTCTTCTGCAAATGGGAAATTTTCTGAGACTATGATGCAAGAGATTGTTAAGATGGTATCCACAAATTTGTTCAGAAATCTCTCTTCTCCGCCACGTGAGAACAAGGTTTTGGAAGCCTTTGATTTAGAAGAGGACGAGCCCTCAATGGACCCTGCATGGCCTCATCTGCAAGTTGTGTATGAATTTCTTCTGAGGTTTGTAGCATCACCTGAGACAGATGCGAAATTGGCCAAGAGGTACGTCGATCACTCATTTGTTCTGAGGTTGTTAGATCTTTTTGATTCAGAGGACCCTCGAGAGAGAGAGTATTTGAAAACAGTTCTTCACCGCATCTATGGGAAATTCATGGTGCACCGGCCATTCATTAGGAAAGCAATTAACAACATCTTTTATCGTTTTATATTTGAAACTGAGAAGCATAATGGGATAGCAGAGCTATTGGAGATTCTGGGAAGTATTATCAATGGGTTTGCACTGCCTCTTAAAGAAGAGCACAAACTTTTTCTTGTTCGAGCACTCATTCCACTACACAAACCAAAATGCTTACCCATGTATCACCAGCAATTATCATACTGCATTACACAGTTTGTGGAGAAAGACTGCAAGCTTGCTGATACTGTTATACGTGGGATGCTAAAATATTGGCCAATTACTAACAGTTCAAAAGAGGTTATGTTCTTGGGTGAACTGGAGGAAGTGTTGGAAGCAACACAGCCAGCTGAGTTTCAGCGTTGCATGGTACCCCTGTTCCGTCAGATTGGCCGTTGCTTGAGTAGTTCACATTTTCAGGTATTTAGTTTGCTTGTTTAATTAATTTTACTTTTGGGTTTCTTCTTCTTCTTTTCAATCTTCCTTCTTCATAATAATCAAATTAAAAGGGAAATGCCTAATCATTTGAATTGAATGATTAGCCTTGTTGTCTGTATTTTATTATAAGTGAAACAATCATTCAATTTAATTGTCTTTGCTCCTCACCCTTTGTTTTGCCCTTTTCTTGATTATAGCTTATTTTGCTTTGGTCATGAGATGTCAAGGCACATAGTATTGCATAATTAAGTTGCAGTAAATTATTGTAATGTGGATTCTGTAGGTTAAAGAATAGTAATTACTGAAACCATCTGTCACAGAATCAAATCTCAATAAAATTTTGATCTAGTTGCTCTGTTGTGATTAAGGTTATGAAAATGAGTCTTTCAATTGTATGTGCTACCACTTCCAACTATTTTGAACTGATGCTAAATATTGAAGCTCTGGGAATGGACTTTTGGGCTCTCTATTCGTTTGCCCTTTCTTTTTCTTCCTCAGTTTGCAGATGGAAGGTTCAACTTTATAGAGTTATCTTTCTAAAACCCTTCGAGAATATAATGAGCGAGCAAGAATTTGGGAACTAAAGACTCCAGTTGTCAGGTGAGTGGATCACTCAGTGGGTTGTACAATGGGAATTTATTTTTACCCTGTGGAGTGCAATAATGGGACACAAAAGAATCAGATATGGTGAACTGATTACACGTGACAATATCTTTTGATGATGGAAAGTTGTAAGCTACTGTAATAAAATACATTAGGTGGTAATGACAGAACGCAGGAATGGTGAAGTAGATTGAGCCCATTGGCTTCTTTTGTACTGGGAATGTTTCAAGCCATTAATAGTGATAGACCCATGTCATGTGAGCGAGTGCAGGCCAGAGTAATCTTGAATGACATGAAAGGACTCTGTGTCTGAATGTTGAAATTGAAACTTCTTATAATTTCTGTTTCAACGTGAGCCATCGAGAAACTGTAGCAAAGGCCTGATTCCCTGAAATTCTTATTTATATTGGTAAATACTAAATAGGACTCGCAGTTGGATGATTTGGAAATTCGGGAACATAGATTTTCGCTACTTGAATGGAATGATGTTACTTCGAATATCCTGTGTTCAGATGGACTCACACTTCTTGTTGGTAAATATAGATCATGCACCAACTTGAAACAAGTCATCCTTGGACTCTGGATGAAATATGAATTATAGAGGACCATTTTTATAGTTTGCTATTATTGTTGAGCAGTTTGCTTTTGTGACACCTATTGATGATGCTGATGCTTGAATTTCAGAAAAATTATCAGTTGCAAGGATTTTTAGAATAGCATGAAAATATAGGATTCTGATCCCATGAAACAGAAAGTTTAGCATGTGGATAATGACTATTGGGCATATTAATTTGAGTATGAATAGCATTACTAGGGCATGGGACAACATATTTACTCATCCTTTTATATATTTGCTTTCATCTTATTTTTAGTTGATTTATAGAAATTTTTTATTCATCGAAAGCAAGCAGTGTTGATGAAAGTGGTATTAGCTGGCAGTAGTGTGGTTTGGCTGTATGGATTGAGAGATAGGGGAGTTGGTTTCTTGGCTTCAGCCAGGAAGATTTTCTTTAGTTTATAGCTTGTAATATAAGGAACTGCGATTGAGTTTTTTATGTCATAGGAATTTTTTTTTCAAATAGCATGCACTCACATGAAAAGCAAAAGTGGCTTATGAGCTAAGTTCTGGGCAATAAAGAAACATGCAAGCAATCAATGTCTGGAGATAAGAATACCAAGATATGTGGACGGATTAAAGGAACAGCTAGAATGTGGAATGACCTTAACTATAAACAAATGGATTCTACTGATGACAGAATGAAGGAAAATCTGTCAAAAGATTTATGAAACCATGACTTGTTCTGAGTGGAGGGCACTAAAGACTAGTAGTAAACATAGATTCAGGTAATGAATATGATAGCATAGCAGACTCAAGACAGGATCTTACTTCTGATGTAGAGGAACAGTTCGAAGGGAGTTTGATCATATTAGTTGTCACTAAGGTTTAGTTGAGCTGTATGCTGGTTGAATAGGCCTTCTAATCATCTGCATTTTGTTCTGCAAATAATCTGAGGCACATTTATTGTCCTTGGCTTGTGATCTCTAGATCCTCTTGGTTTTTCAATATTTTTCTTCTCATTGTACGACCAATGATTCCTGGACCACTCATATTTTCTTCTGCTTCTCCTTCCCTTCGTCTGGATGACCTTGTGTTGCTTCCATTTGATTTTCCTTTCCTTATTTTTTTCTTTTACTTATCTCCAGAAGTTTCTTGATCTAAAAAATCATGAAGGTTCTTTTTTTTTTTTTCAGCGGGTCTTATTGGACTGGTTTGTACCCCTCTTCCCCTCCCCTTTTTTCCCCTTTTGAGAATGTTGTTTGTTCGAATTGTTGCTTGTGAGATTGGTTAGCGCCTTTTCCCCTACAATTGGGTGTCATCGTACATAAAAAATTCACAGATGTTTATGGTGATTACGGTGATCAAAATGAACATTTGATGTAATAAACCTGCTGGACGCTTTAAAAACCTCACACATGGAAACAAAGCTGGCAAATAAGCCAAGATATTTTCCCAGACAGTCAATGTTAATAGATACAATCTCTTCATGAATGATGAAGTTTGGCTTTTTAGCTGGGAACACTGCATTGTTTGGTGCTTCTGTGGAATCAGGTCATTTTTTGGTGTGGAGTATTATAATATGTTTGGTTGCTGTCTGGAGACTATTCTTTTGGTGCTTTATTTGCAGGTGGCAGAAAGGGCTTTGTTCTTATGGAACAATGATCACATTGAGAACTTGATCAAACAGAATTGCAAAGTTATACTTCCAATCATATTCCCTTCACTGGAGAGAAATTCAAGACAACATTGGAATCAGGCAGTACAAAGCTTGACACTAAACGTTCGCAAGATATTCTCTGATGTTGATCCAGAGCTCTTCGAGGATTGCCTTCTCAAGTTTCAGGAAGATGAAACACAGGAGAAGGAGATTAAGTCAAAGCGTGAAGCCACATGGAAACGCTTAGAAGAGATTGCTGCAATGAAGGCTGCAAGTAATGAACCGGTGCTTGTTTCCCCAAAAATTACGACAAGTGCACCATCTGGCTAGAGAGTTGGAGAATCCCATGAGTGATTGCTGTTACTTTGACTCAGTTGGCAGCTGTTGTGCAATGCAAGGCATGGATGGAGGTGTTGACTGAAGGAGGTGGAATATCAAGCCACTCTTATTTTTCAGTTTTCCATCGGATTATAACACAATGGGGAAAGGTGCAATTGTTGTACTCAAAACGTTCCCATTTTGCTTATCGTCGAGGACTGCAAGTAACAAGTGGGTTGGAGAAACAGATAGGTGAGAGCATGTCTAAAGAGCAGTTCTGCAAGTAAAACTTTTGGTTAATGTTTCAGAGGGGTAACAAAGAAAGCTTGAACTAAATGTATAATTGTTTATGATTCTGGTTTAGCGAAAAGTATGCTCCTTTCCTTCAACAAAACAGTGGAGTTAAAAGGGGAAGAAAAATACTTGATTTGTACATTTTTTTTATTTTAAATTTTGAGGATAATGCAGATTTGAACTCCCACAAGGCAAGCATTAGGTGCTGCTTCAATGTTATATCATTTGTTGATTTAAAATTCTACTGTATGCACATTATCGTTCCTTAATGCTATGTTTAGAAAATGGAGGAAGGAAAATAAGGGAAGGAAGAAAAACAAGAGAGTATTTTTGTGGGCAGGAAAGATTTAGTTACTTTGATTCCATCCATATTTTCTTTCAGGTGAAAAATAACTTTTCCAATCCAATTTTCCTTTCTAAAAATCCTTCTTTCCAAACAAGCTGTAAAGTTCAAAAGCTCTAGCCAGTTAAATAGCATGTAAAAATTCTTCAGAATCTAAATATTATTTCTCTTTAACGTTTGATAAAATATTAGTGAAACAGCTGATCCCTATGTCAATTGTACTGAACAATTACCTAATCATGAAAAGTAGAGTACTATAACATGGAAAAACTGTGATGATGGAGTTTCTTTTATTTATCTACGTACAGAAAGCTCTTTTATGGAAATGGAAGATGATGTTATTTATTTCAATAAATATTAAAAAAAAAATAAAATTACCAATATAATACCTATTTATTTATACACAGTAATTTTAGTTAGAGATATTTTTAGAGTAATAAAAAAATTATTTATACATATTGAAATTCAAAGAGATGGGGAAGTGTAATTAAATTTCGAACTCCATTAAACGGTGTTGGTAATGAGATTCCACATTGTTAATTTAAAAAAAAAAAATAGTGTTTTATCAATTTTTTCTTCAATGCCAATTATTTTTGTAACTAATTTCTAAAATTAATAAAAAAAAGTGGCAAAGTTTCGAATAATTGCTTAGCAGGGATATTTTAATTTCCCAACTCACAAGTAATGCTATCTGATTTAGATAGGTGTCAGGGCATCTGTTGTGTCGTATCAGTTACATTTTCCAATGCCAGGCCCCTGTCGTTTCACCCAAACACAAACTCCAATGCAACCAAACCCACTCGCACCCTATCCAAACGGATGAAAAATACTATTTATTAATATATATATATATATATATATATATATATATATATTTTACAAAAAGATTTAGTATCATAAATTTCTATTTTTTTTATTAATCTCAAATTTTTATTTAAATTTATAAAATTATAACTATTAAATTTTTTTAGTTGAAGCTCTAATTCAAATCGATTAAATATTTATTCAATAATTTTTTAATAGAAAAATTATTATTAAAAAATTGTATTAAATATAGTAATATTAAATACGAAACTCATTCGCTAGATTACTGTTACGACCCGTTTCCATGGGCCGGATTGGCACTAGGACCTAGGTAAGCTTAAGGTCCCCGAGGCCTGTAGTAAGCCTAATCTCTGATTTCAACACCACAATTATATGAAAATATTCTACGAGTTGGCCCGTTATTTTTTTTTAGTGATTCAAACTATCACAAGGCCTTATTTTTTTTTTAACTCAATCATTCTCATAAAGTCTTACATACACTTAACATTATTACTATTACAATCATAAATCTTAACATAATTGCGGATTTTCTACTACTATATTACTACAAAGAATTATAAATAATTCTATCGTATACATTTACATAATCCTTTAAATAATCTCAAAGGAAAGAAAAACTAATGCTCCAATTATATTCAACTGATTCACAATTTCCTGAAACAACATAAGGGATAAGGGGGGAAAGGGGTGAGTATAAAACTCAATGAATAATAACATATAATACTAAACCCACACATTCACACAAATGATACTTAAGGCATTCTAAATGGACATTCTCCATTCACACAATGACAATCATATCACCCACAAACAACTGCAACCATATGCACAACAAGTGGTTGTTAGTAAGTGAAATCACCATAACAGGACCA
>CANUEX010003209.1:0-25544 GCA_948099535.1 Jatropha multifida
AACTGAGTTAGACTATTTAAATTCGGTTTTCGATTCGGTTCGCGGCATAAAATATTATTTTTGGCCAATTCTCATTGGTGAAAATTTATAATTAAATTTTAAATAAAAATTTTTTAAAAATAAATTAATGGGTTATTTCAGAAGAGTATAAAAAAAAGAAAATATAAATAATTAATTTAGTTATTGATTTGCATAATAATTATTATGGATTTTTTATATTATATTTTTTATTTTCTCTATTTGATACCCTTATTCTAATCTTTCTTTGTTTGTTTTTACTTTTTATTTTGCAATTTTGTCTATCAAACAAAATAAAGGTTCAAACTTTATTTAATATGATAAGAGGCAATTTCTTTGATTTTTTCAAAACTAATATAGTTCGATTCTGGATAAAACTAAAGAGACTACGAAACCTTGAATATGGCTTTTGTCGTCATGCGTGGTGAGTTAATGATTTTGAAGTTGGCATTACGAATTAAAATGCTAAATATGTTAAATATAAGATTCATTTTTGTTACCAACTAATAAATTTTATTGGTTAAAAAATTTCAATAATTTTACTAGTTTATATCAAAAAATGATTTGTAACTAATTGATATAAATACTTTTCGTTATTCACGAAATAATTTAAGTTTAAAAAAGTACAAAGCTTTCTATTAGTTTTCATATTTTAATCAATATAAAAAATAAAATTTTAAAAAAACTTCTTAAAATTTAATGAACTTCATTTGTTATACAAAACAAAATTATTAGTACTGTTATTTTTATTATTTTTTTGAAAATGTACAACTTGTAAAGCGCAAAAGCCTTCAACACGTTATCTTTGATACAAGGAGTGGAATTTTGGTCGCTCCTTTTATTTCCGAATATGTACTTTTTGATATTAGTTAATGAAATTGTAGCCCAAGCCCAACTCCTACATTGCATTTTTGGCCCACTATATATTACCCCTAAAAGAAATATAGGCCCAAATCAAGTTTTGCACTTTCGCTGATTAATATTGGCGGTCAATCTGCTTTTCTGTTCCACTCTTTTAACTTATTAATCTTCGTCGTTTTCCTCTCTCGTGTTGACCTTGGCCGGCCATAATCTGAGGTATATACCGGTGATAATATCGCCGGAGAAACATCGGCTCCGGCACCTAATCTTCGATTACTTCATCACAACCATGACTCCGGAGTAGTAAGCTCCTATTCAAAAGTTCTACTATTTTTCTAAGCTAAACTGTGCAAAATAATACATGTGTGCGCATTTAGTGCTCTGATCTATGCTTTTACTGGAATTCGATGCTTAATTGAGTATGTAACTCGTATTTTTGTTTAAGATCCATTCATTGAGTTACTTTTCCTTTCTTAAGGAAGCCTTAATAATGATTGTTATCTCTTGTTAAATAATCGTGCGGTGGAGAACTGAAATTTTTCCTATGGTCAATTCTTGAGAACTCTTTTGAGTCTAACGATTTTGTTTAAGGAGTATAGATATGGAGTTGGTTTAACTTTATGGTTATGTCTTTCGCGTCCGTGAAGGAAGAACTAACGGGAGCCATTCGCAAGTTGCGAGGCAAACTTAACAGAATTTGTTCAATAACACATAATCTCTACCACAAACGGAATGATTTTTTATTTTTTAAATTTGATACTTGCCGCTTTCTTTATAAGGTTAATTTTAGTTTAATTGTTTAGTTCCTTATTTGTCATTGAACATTAAAACAAGGCTTATTCTGATAGGAAATGACTATTAAGTTCTCGATTAGGATATGACTGTGTATGGTGTTGTTAAAAATGAGTGTTTGGTTTTGCTACCGCTGGGCAACATGGAATCTATTTCAGCCATGAGTTTCATCTTTAAGTTTTCTAACTTTTCCTTGACAAACAATATGGTTGAAGTTCCTGAGGTGGCAGTTATGGGCGAAATTATGCATAGATAAATTTGTGTGTGCATTTCTGTTTTTTGATGCATGCATGCTTTTGTTTGACATTCGTGATTTTCAAGAATCTATTAACCTGCCCATTTGTTTTGTATGATCTGTTTTTTCATGATGCTTCAGTTTAGTTTCTTTCCCCCTCAAAAACTAGGCTTTAATTTTTGTTTACCTTCTTTTGCAGTGATTACCTATTCAAGCTTCTTCTCATCGGAGATTCTGGTGTTGGCAAATCCTGTCTTCTTCTGAGATTTGCTGTATGTCAAAATCTGTTGCTTCAACTTTAGGATTATATGTGACCCTTGCTGATTACTAACTTAATGAATTGGAATTTACCTCCTCACTCTCTCTTCCTTTTTCTTTTCCCTTCCCTCCTTTTCTGAATGCCCCTTCCGTTTGCTTGCTAAAACTCTCAGCTTTCTTTTATGAAATAGTTTAGATTACAAGGACTGTGATCTATAAGTTAGAATCATGACAAAAAATGATGTACTCTGCCATTTCTTTCTGAAAATTTCTCTAAAAGCACATACATGTTGGAACACTAACTTTTTATTTGAAGAATTCCTTGATGTTTTTGATGCAGGATGATTCATATATTGAGAGTTACATAAGCACGATTGGCGTTGATTTTGTAAGCAAACAAGATGTTTTTGTTCTATACTGGTTATCATTGATGATTTTATTACTAATTATATCTTCTCTCTCTCTTCTTCTTCTTCGTCTTCTTCTTTCTTTTTTTGGGGGTGGGGGGTGTTATATGTTTAGAAAATACGTACAGTGGAGCAAGATGGAAAGACCATAAAACTCCAAATTGTATGAGCTCTCTTCTCTCCTTTGCAAAAATTCCCTTTTTTATATTGTTATATTCTTTACCTAGAGTTCTTATAAGGCCTATCTTCAACTTGTCTAGCACTCTGTGACCTTAGTAGTCTCTTAAGAATTTACGAACACTCAATTTGAATTTCATTCAACATGCAGTGGGATACTGCTGGACAAGAACGGTTTAGGACGATCACTAGTAGCTACTACCGAGGGGCACATGGTATCATAGTGAGTGATCTCCTTGCATTAAATTTCACCTTGCTCGTTCGAATTTCACCCCATTTGATTATCATTGTAATAAATCTGTTCCTTCCTGGTGGCACCTCTTGTAGGTTGTCTATGATGTGACAGATCAAGACAGCTTCAGTAATGTGAAGCAATGGCTGAGTGAAATTGACCGATATGCTAGTGATAATGTGAACAAGCTTCTGGTTGGAAACAAGAGCGATCTTACTGCAAATAAAGTTGTATCCTATGAAACAGCAAAGGTAGAGCTAGTTCTTCTCCTGTGTACTTATAGTGTGTTTATTTGTATTAATTGAAATTTGTGGTTGAACTTGTCTTTCAATTGGCTTCCTTCTACCCGCCCATAGTTCATGAATTCTTGTTTGCGCTTCTCTTTAGGCATTTGCAGATGAGGTCGGTATTCCTTTCATGGAAACCAGTGCAAAAGATGCTACTAATGTGGAACAAGCTTTCATGGCCATGGCCGCCGCAATCAAGGATAGGTACTGGCCATTGACACTATAATAACCAAAAATTAAAAACAATAATCTCACTCAAGTTTGGTATAGGAGTGTAGGCTGTGTTTGGAATTGGATATTGCTTCTCAAGTTAATTTTGCAGATATATTGTGGACCATGAAATGCTCCAATATCTAATATTGTGAAAGACGAACATTAAGTAGGTGTGCTAATTTTTGGGGAAGCCAAATGAAAGCTTATAGAGGCATGAATCATCTAGCTGGTTAACTCCAATTTCTAATTCTTGTGTGGTTATCGTATCTAGTTTGGCAAACACTGAGTGCAGCCTGTCAGGTTGTCAACTCGAAATTAATCCACAAGTGATTAGATTTAATTAAAAATTTTAAGCATGATTACTTGTTATCCAAAAATTAAAGCATTAATGAGATTGTTTCTTGTCAATGCATACTTGGAGTGTACCCTAATTCTCCTTTCTGGTTGAGTTTAGAACGCTAATTTTCAATAACTGTGTGCATTTGTATTTCTATTGAAATATCTCATGCTTTTATTTCATATTATTGTCACAGAATGGCAAGCCAACCAGCTCTGGACAATGCGAGACCTCCAACGGTGCAGATACGAGGACAGCCTGTTACTCAGAAGAGTGGCTGTTGCTCTTCTTAGGAGGAAAAAAGGGACTTCTGTCAGCTTATCCATGACATGTAAGATTATCAATCTGTTTTCTTTCTCTTGCAATTAGAAACTTTTCCAGATGAATATAGAACTGCGACATGGTCTGTTCTTTGCATGCATTTGGGCAAATGGTTACCAATCTGTTTGTACAAATTAGAAAAGCTAATAGGTATTTTATGTTGTTTGTGTCACCTATTCTTTTAAATTGAATGTAGTCTCTTAACTCCTGATTGTATGTTTTCGATTCTGTGGATAATCGCATTCACCATAGAAATGAAATAGATGAACCTTTCATTAATATGACATGGACGGATCAGCTCATCATTTTCATAGTTATTAATTATGCTTTCTTTCTATGAGTAGCTTTGAGTTTGACAACATGCCTGCCCTGTTGGTTCATTGGTGCGACTGTCATTGTGCATTGTAAATAATGAGCTAGAAATTCATTACCATGTGTTGCGTCATGGGACACGGGATGATTTTTTGATATCTGAATTGCCTGCAAATAACATATATCCTAATAAAAACAGTAAGTGATTCTTGAAAAAGAATGAAAATGAGGTAATGTATGCACTGCATTATGTCTAATTGGTATTCTGTAAGGGAAATGAAGTCACTATTTTTGACAAAATTGTAACAAATGTTTTGGTATTTGTGAAAATGAAGCCAGAGAACAAGAGATGTAAGCATGGGATGAATTAAGCGTAGCTCCTTCATTTGATAGCTTACCAACCACCGGTCAGTCCATTACAGTGCGTAGATCATAAAACCCAAATCACGGTCCCTTCCGAGTCCTACAGATGAAGCCCGAAATGGAAATATTTTGAGTTCGCAATTTTCGCATACATCGCACTGTTCAAATGATCTTTTAAATAGTCATTAAAATTTTAAATCACCTTTTTCAAATTTTAGAACGAGAGAGTACGTTGATAAAGACACCCGAGAGGAGGAAAAAAAAATCCAGAGCTTCTTGTTCTCTCTGTAATCTTCTTTTTTTCCTTTATTTTTATGTCTCATTTATTTCTTTGCGAAAGGTCTATAATCTCTATCATTGACGTGCATTTGGTCTTAAAATCAAGAAAAACAACAGCAGGCAACTAGTGCTAAAACAACAAATTTAAAAGCTCTACTGTATGGTAGTTTCCTCTTCTTACACTCCCAACTAAAAGCTGAAATCTATATAAACAAGACCATGTCGCCTAAATAGCAAATTTTCCCTTCCAACGGAAATGCATCATAACTTGATAGTCTTCTATCTATTCAAAACAAAACTGGTTTGACAACAATTTTTAAGTCATAATAATAGCCCATTTCATACGCCCCAAATTCTCAATACAGCACAATGCTATCATCACATTTAAAGGAGACTACAATGGAGCAAATGAAACGCCTGAAATATACATTTTAAAGCATAAAACCAAAGAGGTCCTTTTTTTTTTTTTTTTTAAATACAGGAAACCACATTATTTTAGTCAATTTCCTGCCAAGATTTACGGAAAAAGAACCCAAAAATGGTAACCAACATGAGCTTAAGTGCTGTTCTGGGAAGTCTCACTTGCCACCCAAGGTTGGGAACTCCCCACGATCTTCTATGGAAGGGGCTACCACATTGCTCATTGCATCTAAGCTGGATGGGGCTACCACATTGCTCATTGCATCTGTGTTGCCAAACCCTCTCGAACCACGGCCACGGCCTCGGCCACGTCCACCTGGATTGAAGTACCTTTCCCCTTCAGCAGGCTTCAAGAACTCATTAATGGTGACAGACTAGGGCCATAAAAACAGTTCAAATGTACTGATCAGCATAACGATCTCAATTATATAGTGAGAATTAAAAACTTACATTTATATGAGAATGAGAAAAAACATAGATCAATGAGCGCAGCAAATTCATTTCTTACAGCTAAGACTAACAGAACCCTATAGTTAAAAAGATAGAGGAGAGAAGCTTTTTTTTACCTTTAACACACACACACACATAGAGGAAAGAGGGAAAAAAAAAGTTGGGGAAGAGAGAGAGAGGGAGGGAGGCGGAGGGGGTCATCTAGAACATCGAGAGCAAACAAGAAGACTCCATGAAAATTTGGGAATAATTGTTCATATTCCTTGTGGACACAGTAGAATGAGCTCGAGCTTGATGACTAAATCTCCCGTTTCAAACCATTAGAACATTGCTTAAGAGAATCACAGCAGTACGTGATAAACATAAAATAATATATAAGAAAACATCTAACATCCTTGACAGGGGGAAAGATCACTGGAAGAAATTACATTGGAGAAAGTGGTGATAACAATTCCTTGATCTTCGCATATGAGGGGAGAAAATCCTAAACCAATTACCAAAAGACAAGAGCAGATAATTGCCCATACAGGTACACAGCCTGGAACTTAAAATGGCATGCAATAACATGTCAGAAATAGGCAAGGAAAAAGAAAAGACAGAGACAGAGTAGCACCTTTTTAGCTTTCTCATCCTTGTCAAATGCCTCTTTCCGCTTATCCTTATCAGAACCCTTAAAAATTGAGAAAATAAATAAAATTAGTCAATGATGACTTCACAATATCAATGGGTAGCTTTAAAGGGGGCATTATAGGCTTCACCAATTTAATAAAGACATCATCTGTGCCCTTCTTGCTTGAAAGCTGCAGCATTGATTCAAACTCTTTAGCATCCACCTTTCTTTCCTCAGCTTTTTTGAGTGCCTGCAGGGCCCTCCTTTTCTCTTCCAACTTCTTCTCGTACTCTTCCAGAGTCATTTCCTAAATAGTGAGAAAAGAGAAAATACCAAAAATCATAAACTTTGAACCTTAAGAAATTACTGATACCCATTGACACGAGACCAAAAAAGGAGTTGGATCCTCAATATTCTGAGTCCCACAATTAGATTCTCTTTAACTCTTAACAATCGGGCAACGACATCTTCAGAGAATTGGAGCTCATATATAATACAGGCTTTCATAAACATAAAGCATGCTAATTAATCTGGCTACAAATTTCCAAGAACTAATAAAACAACACTGTAGAAGACTTCTAGACAGCTGCACAGCTCCACAACAGTTCAGTACATGAAAATATATTCGATGAGTAAATTCAACTAGCTAATCTGAATAAGAAACCTCAGACAGCCCAATTCAGAGAAGTTTGGGCAGTAGAAGGTCTAGAGAAGCCAGTTGAATTTACACCCTAGAGAATCTGCCAAGATAACAATCATCAAAATTTCCATGATTGTTCAGAGTTTGAATGAAAGCACCTAGTATATCCTAAATGATAAAGATTTCATCCTCATAACAACCAATCTGAATAAATGACAGAGAGAATGTTACTAAAAAAAACAAATCAATCCTCTAGTTAGTATCCCTAGAACAAAGCCAAAATGGAAAAAAGTAATAACAAAAACATCTCTTTCATATAGCTTAGAAGCATTCACCTTCTCTTGTGGTTTCTTCTCTTCAGGATCATTAGCAGAGCTCTCCTTATTTCCATCTCCTGCTTCATCCTCTCCCAAAGGCTTCTCATCACCCAAAATTTTCTCACCCTCATTGATAACTTCCTCAGACACTCTAACAAGCAAAAATAAAAAGTTAAGTCCCCCCAAAAAAAGGTAGCAAATATTAAAATGGTTTCAATCTATTTACGAAAAGCTTCAGGTTAAAAACAGGACACTCACTGAGTAATTTCATCATTCTGAGTTCCCCAGTTCCCACGACCAGAGCCCTCTCGTTTGATCTCATTTCTGCAGTTAGAAATAAGTCTGAATTAAATGAAAACACAGGCACAGATTGAAAATTAAAATATTAATATGAATATCCACCCGCGTCCAGTTCCACTACGGCGCTCAAATGGCCGACGAGGGCGTTCTCCATCACCAACTTCTCCATTAGTGAAACCACCGCGGCGTCCACCACGGAAACTAGCTCGAGGCCCACCATGCCTTTCAAAGGACTTCCCAGTATCTCCATCTTCAGGGGCTCCTTGATCAGCAGGCACAGGAGCATTGCTGAATGAATTCTCATTGTTGGAAGAGTCCCTCCTGTATCCGCCACGGCCTCGCCCATAGCCACGCCCACCACCGCGACCTCCCCCACGACCAGATTCATTCTTTGATTCCCTTACTATGGAAGTGAAAATAAATTGAAATCAGCACATGGAATGAACCAGTACAAGGCCATAAAAATGAATGAGATTAAGAAGGATAAATACAAAGTTAAGCATGAATTATACGATTGTTTTTTACCTGATGTGACTATTTTCATTAATATGAAGTATGAGGCCATAAAATTTATTGCTTACGTTCCACTTCTACATGATCTACCAAATATCATGGTGAAATTAACAAAAAGATTGATGTAACATTTACCAGGAAACTTATAGTTCACCTAAGAAAAGGCGTTTTTATAATAACATCAATCCGACACTTCTCAGAAGATTGAACAATACTCGATACTACCAAATAATTTGAAGTGGCCGCCTTACAATAAAATAACTTAGCTAGACAGAGAAGCAAAGTTCAGTCCCATTGTATAAGAGAAGATACAAAATTTTTGAAATTTGGTGGCATATCAAAACAACCAACCAAAAGGTACAATCTCTGCATTAATGCAAATACTTACCCATGAATTTTTCCCGTGCATGTGTATGTAATCACTTGCCATAAGACAAATTGAAGTAAATCTGACGACACCCGACAAAACGACACAAGTCTTATACAAATACATGTCATGTCACTCGGAAAAAACACTATAACGAAGTGAAACTCAGAATAATTATTCCCCATATGCAAACATCAGCAAGTAAGAGACTGAAACAAGTCAAGAAAGCTTACCAGCCTCAGCCGGAGGTAGAGGCTTTGAGGGGAGCTTGGTCGGCAGCTTAGCTTGAGGCTGAGACTGAGCCACCTGCTTGGTTTGAGGTTGAGACTGAACTTTCTTAGGTGCAGCGGCGGAGATGGCAGCGACCTTCTGTTGCTGAACTGCGATCAGCTGCGACGGATCCTCCGCATCATCATCACCCAACAAATCAAAAGGGTTCATGGTCGCCATTTCAAATGAAACCACCAGCCAACAACAATACCCACAAATTCTCAACGATTCTAAGCGACCAGGAAACCCTAACTTAACAAAAGCTCCATCATCTAAATATACAGATCTGTTAATAACAGCGAAATCGATTAGATAGAGAGACGAAAAAGAGAGAGGAAAAACCCTAGCCGCAGTGGAAGAGAGTGAAACCTAATTTGATATACTCGGATTTATTTTACTTCGACTTGTTGCAGTTGCTTGTTGATGCTCTCTATTGTGCTCGTGTGGTTTGGTGTGAGATTATAATATTGATATTTTTTGGTCGATATTCGAGACAGTGTTTCCACTTTGGTGCTCCTTTTTGCGCAATTTACGGATATGCCATCTTAGAGATGGTGACGTGGCAAGGGTGCGCCGGTTAGAACCAAAAAAATCTAACTTACGTATAGTTCAGCTTTCGGGTTGAATCTTCAGTAAATCGATTCGATTTTGATTTATTAGATAACCTGTTTTGGTTTTTGGTTAAAACAAATTAATTTTGCCCAAGAATTAAACTGAGTCTATCGAAATGTTCTAAGATAAAAACCGAATATTTATGAAAGTAAAATGACTTACTTCCCCAAAAGTTGAATAATAATATTATAAATCAAACCAAAAATGAAATTGTAGGTTTCTTGAAAATTACATTTTCCTAATCTGCTTTTATGTCACCGACATATATTATTATTTCTTGTTGACATGTTTATTTGATTAAGCTGAAAAAAAAAAGTTAATCATGAAGAAGTTTTACGTTTAATTATCATAGAGATTCAATGTGACATTTTCTGAATAAAAGTCATACAATACTGAACAAGTATTTATGTTCGGAATTAATGAATCTTAGTCCGCTGAAATTGGATTAATCATAAATCCTAAAAGTCCAATTTCGAACACCACTCAAACTAAATAAACCGAAAAATGTTTTTATGTTTGGTAGTTTTTGACAAAAGTTCATTGTGCCCAATAAGCACAGCAGGATAATGCATAAAAAAAAAAAAAAACTCAAAATGTCCAAAACAGCTTCCAAAAGATATAATGTAATAGTCTTCAAATTCCCATTATTACCATACAGTCATAGGCAATAGGTGAGAAGGATTGGCAGAAAAACGGAGGACCAAGGAAATCCAAGTCCGTACTCCGAAGTCCAACCACATTCATTCATTCCTTCCCTTGGTTCAGCTGACACACTTATTACAGAAGCACTTCTCCATCTTCTTTCCTCAATTCCTCGAAAGAGAGAATTTAGACACTTAAGATATGGCGGTGGAAGACAATAGAATCTCCGTTGCAGGTGCAGGTTACAAAAAAGTAATCATAATTTCACCACATTATATAAAATTAGAAATAAATATGGACGGGAAATGATTCTCAACTGCAAAATGCAGAATAATTGGATCTCTTCTCAGTCCCACATGCCAGAAGCTCAGTACGAAGGCTCCCATGTAGGAATCAGAAGAAGAAAAAACAGGATACGCCTCACAAATGAAGTGTCGGACAATTTTCATTTTGCTTTTGCTTATACGCTAAGAGATGAGTTACCAGTTCAAGGGCCCGGAACTCACCAGCTAATTGCTCCAGCTTCCAAAAGCAAAACCAAAGGTCCTGTGCAATGGTTCCTCTTTTACTAAATTGACCTTTACCCAACTAGTTCAAGATCAATGAGAATAAATAAAGACAAAATGTTCAAGACATGGGTCAGGGTCCAACATTTGCTGCGACTCTTCTCAAGGAGAGGAAACCATTAGGTGATAAATTAATTCTATCGCAGATAAACGTCACAAAAATTTTACAAGCCTTACCCTACCTTTTCTCTGAATAATTTGCTTTATTAATAAATGACTATATGGATGGTTGACAACATCTAAAATCCTGGCAAAATTGAGAGATCTGCTATGCCTCTTGGCAAATCTGCAATTTTTTTCAGCAAAGCAAGCCTGTTATTCCTGATTCTCTCATCTTCCTGTTTGCAGGCAACACAGACGTTTAAGTAATAGTAATAGCTCTTCAATGCATATAATGGCATGAATAAGTGAGTTCTGTAAAAACATACCACCATGACAAAGACATTGTTGAAGAAATCCTCGAGTGGGTGTATTAGTTCTGAAGATAGTTCAATAAACTCATCTACCACAATGCCTGTAACAAAGATTTGTCAATTTCCAGTTTAAGATAGAATAACAATCTAACCGAGAAAATTTTTGTACCAGGATAAATTTTGCTTTGTATGGACAAGAAAATGCTCCATAAAGCTCTCTCTTCAGCTGTCTCAAATGCAGCCTCATCCACCTGATTATTCAATGAATAAGTTACATAACGAACAAGTGAGATTTACCTCGCTCTTGCAATTTGCAAAAATATCTTCCCTTTTAAATGAAGAGGTCATTGTTTATTTTATAAAACTGCATCATCTCTATTCTCAATCATTACTTCATTTGTTATGCACTGAAAATTTTACTAACAAATTCCTGCTCCTAATTTTTTTTTTTTTTTCACGCCACCAGGCAAAATTACCCTATACTTTAAAAAGCCTCAAGAGCCAGATGATTCAGGGTTGTATTAGAAACTGACATTTCTACTTTCAGGAATTTACCTCCATATTAGAGCCCACATCCTTTCCACGAACAATTCTTGTTGGACGAGAATAAGCTTCAACAACCTTAGGGAAAAGGTTGCCTCTTGACAACGTTTCCATCTGGAACCAATTTTTAAATCATCATGAAATTGATGCACCATTCAAGAACATTAGAAGGATGACAAAATATTTATTTTGTTCCTATATTTTCACGGCCATTTAATGCTGAAAAAGATATTGAAGATTTTTGAAAGAAAATAGTTTATTGTTGTCATTCACACTATCTGTATACAATTCTATTCTATATATACACAAAGAATGATTCTAATATGGTAATAATCTAAATAAGAAACAAACCTAAACTAGAAAAGATAATATTCTACAAATCTCTGCACTCCCCATCAAGTTGGTGCAAATATATTATACATGTCTAACTTGCAAACCAAAGGATGAAACAACTTGCTACTCAAGCCCTTCGTGAAAACATTAGTTAGTTCTTTTGAAGCCACATAGAAAACTTTAATGGAACCTTCAACTATCTTTTCCTTTATAAAATGACGATTAATCTCTATGTGCTTAGTTCGATCATGTTGGACATGATTATTCACTATACTGATGGTTGCTTTATTATCACAAAACAAAGATGGATCTGCTGTTTCAAACAACTTTAATTCTTTCATCACTCTACACAACCATAGAAGTTTACAAATTCCTTGTGCTATGACTCTATACTCAGCTTCTGCACAGGACCTAGCAACCACAGTCTGTTTCTTGTTTCTCCAAGTAACCAAGTTTCCACCAGGAAAAACACAATAACCTGAGGTCGATCTCCTATCATCAAGGGAACCAGCCCAATCTGCATCTGTATAGGCTTCTATTTTCAAATGACCATGTTTGGAAAATAACAACCCTCTACCAAGAGCTGATTTCAAATATCTCAAAATTCGATGCACTGCTTTTAAGTGAGATTTCCAAGGTTCATGCATATAATGACTCACTAGACTAACAGCATAAGCAATATTTGGTCTAGTATGGGAAAGATAAATTAGACTTCCAACCAATCTCTGATATCTGCCTACATCGACTGGACTTCCTACTCCAGCTTGAAGCTTGTGATTAGCTTCAATGGGTGATTCTGCAGGCTTACATCCCAACATACCAGTTTTTTTAAGGAGATCAAGAATATACTTTCTTTGAGAGATGAAAATTCCTTTTTTAGATTTAGCAACTTCAATTCCAAGAAAGTATCTCAATTTTCCCAAATCCTTAATCTCAAACTCCTTGGTTAACAAGTTTCTCAAATGAGTCATTTCTTTTTTATTATTCCCTGTCACCACTATATCATCAACATAAACAATAAGTAACGTGATTTTACCTGCATGATGTTTAATGAACAAGGTATGATCAGCATCACTCTGAATGTACCCAAAAGAAAGCATGGCTTTACTAAACCTTTCAAACTATGCTTTTGGTGACTGTTTCAGCCCATATAATGACTTCTTCAACTTGCACACTTTTCCTATAGTCTTGTCATCAACAAATCCTGGAGGGATCTCCATATACACCTCTTCTCTCAAATCTCCATGTAGAAAGGCGTTTTTAATATCAAATTGATGTAGTTCCCAGTCAAAGTTGGCTGCACAAGACAATAAGATACTCATAGTGTTCATCTTGGCTACGGGGGCAAATGTTTCCTGGTAATCAACTCCATAGGTCTGACTGAATCCTCTAGCAACCAATCTAGCCTTGTACCTCTCCATTGAACTATCTGCCCTATGTTTAATCGTGAACACCCATTTACATCCAACTGGTTTCTTCCCTGGTGGTGAAATTACAAGATCTCATGTCTCATTTTTTGCCAAAGCTCTCATCTCCTCAACCATTGCAGCCTTCCATTTTGAGTCCTATAATGCCTCTTGCCAATCCTGCGGTATAGAAACAGAAGAAACAGACAAAACAAAGGCTCTATAGGAAGGAGACATGGCATTATAGGAGATAAAATGGGAGATGGGATGTTTGGCGCATGTTCTAACTCCTTTTTTAAGAGCGATAGGAATATCAAGGTCATTGTTAGAAGGGCTAGAATCAAGATTAGAAATAGAATCAACAGGGATTAAAGAAGACTCACCAGGTTCTTATGCTTTTGTATTTTTAGAGACTGAAATTGGAGAGGACGGTTGATCAGAAGTCTCATGTTAGACGGTTGCATCTGTATTAGTCCGGCGAGTGTATGCTTTCAAATTAGGTCTATCCAATCTCTTTAAAGTTTTGGGTGGTTGGTCTCTCTTATTGTCTATCTCTATTGGAATCTCCCTCTAGAAAGGAATGTCATCTATCACCTCTTCTTTCTAATATTTCTCTCCCTGAAGAGGTGACTGGACAGAAACATAAGACTCAAACTCTCTAAAGGTAACATCCATACTCACAAAATATTTCTTAAAGGGAGGATAATAACACTTGTATCCCTTTTGAGTAGTAGAATAACCAACAAACACACACTTCAAGGCTCTAGGATCTAATTTGCTTAGACCATTCTGATGAACAAAACAAACACAATCAAAGACTTTAGGAAGCATAAAATAAGAATTTTTTCCTTGAAAAACCTCTAATGAAGTTTTAAAATTCAAAGTACGAAGAGGTATACGATTGATAAGGTAAGCAGCAGTTAAAATAGCATCCCCCTAATATAGTTTGGAAAGATTCATAG
This sequence comes from Jatropha multifida, assembly GCA_948099535.1. NCBI lineage: Eukaryota > Viridiplantae > Streptophyta > Magnoliopsida > Malpighiales > Euphorbiaceae > Jatropha > Jatropha multifida. Next base: position 14,457 of record CANUEX010003209.1, read on the forward strand.
TGAACATAAGTGACCTAGCTACTTCCAATAAATGCCTATTTTTCCTTTTAGCTACTCCATTTTGAGCATTAGTATTGACACAACTAGTTTGATGTATGATACCATTAGAATCTAAATAGGTACAAAAAACTGTATTCATGTATTCAGTATCATTATCAGTTCTTAGAATTTTAACATGTGCATCAAACTGGGTGCAAATCATTTTATGAAAGTTTTGAAAACTTGAAGAAACTTCATTTTTTGTTTTCATCAAATAACCCAAGTCAATCTAGTGCAACAATCAATAAAGGTCACAAACCATCTATATCCAAAAAGAGAAACAGTTTTAGTAGGACCCTATACATCAGAGTGAATAGTAGCAAAAAGAACCAAACTTTTATTATTAAGTGGAGGATAAGAATGCCTAGTGTATTTGGCAAGTTCACAAGCATCACATACTAAAGAATCTAAATCACACTTAGTAACTAAAGTAGGAAACAAACGTCCTAAAACAGAAAAAGAGGAACGGCCTAATCTCCTATGCCATTGAACAATTTCATGATAAGGATTTCTAGAAATTCCTAACAAGGCTTGACTGGTACCCGGATTTGAAAACCGACAAACGTCATCCAACAGATACAGTCCATTGCGCAAGCTACCACTGCCAATCGTTCTCTCCGTGTTCAGTTCTTGAAAAACACAATGAGTACGGTAAAAGGTTACTTTGCAATTAAGCGCTTTCGTGATTAAGCTAACAGATAATAGATTAATGGAAAATCGAGGAACATGGAGAACAGGAGAGAGTTTAATATTGGAAGTACAGTCAATAGAATCTGTGCCAGAAATCGGTACAAAAGAGCCATCCGCAATACGAATTTTTTTAGTGCCTTGATACTTCGAATATGTGAGGAAATGGTTTATAGAGTCTGTTGTATGTTTATTTGCTCTTGAATCTATCACCCAAGAGGGTTTTGCAATTTTCGCAAGAGAGTTAAGAAAAGCATTACCTGAATTAACAAAATTAGAAGCTGCAGCAAATGAGGAAGATTCAAGCTGTTACAACAACCGTTTTAAGGATTGAATTTCCCTATCAGAAAAGCTACCAGCAATAGATGGTTCCTCAGAAAAAGCTCCACTATCAGATACGTGTGCTTCTGGTCTAAATGAAGTGACTCGCTTCCCTCCGTGCCCTCTAGTTTTGCGTCCATTTAACTTCCAACAGAATTCCTTAGTGTGTCGATTCTTCCCACAATAGTCAAAACCAATTATCTGTATCCGAAGAACCTCCCTTTACAGCTTGTATTTGTTCTTTTGCTGAATTTGCAATCAACCCTGCTTTATCCAATGTAGAACTGTAAACCATAGCACTCCTAGTTTCCTCTTGTTGTACAAATGAGTATGCCTGTCGCAAGGATGGAAAAGGATCCCGTCCAAGAACCTGGACTCTAATATGATCATACTCATTATTTAGACCAGCCAAAAAATCATACACTCGTTCTACCTCAATCAACTTCTGAACCTGAGTCGCATCATCAGCACATTTTGCTTGAAATTCTTGATAATAGTCAAGTTCCTACCATAACCCACTAAGTTTAGCAAAATATTGGGCAAAGGATCCCGTCCAAGAACCTGGACTCGAATCTGATCATACTCATTATTTACGCCAACTAAAAAATCATACACTCGTTCTACCTCAATCAACTTTTGAACCTGAGTGGCATCATCAGCACATTTTGCTTGAAATTCTTGATAATAGTCCAGTTCCTGCCAGAACCCACTAAGTTCAGCAAAATATTGGGCGATAGTCAGATCCCCCTGCTTGGTTTCATGGACTTTCTGTCTCAGTTCATACCTCTGAGCATAGTTTCCAGCTTGTGAATAAGTCTGTGAAGCAACATCCCATATTTTCTTAGCTGTATCAAGCAATAAATATCCCCGTAAAATGGAAGGCTGCATAGAATTTATTAGCCAAGACATAATAAGGGAGTTTTCTGATTTTCACTTACTATAACCCGGATCTGTAGAAACTGGTTTTGGCGCTCCACCATCAAGATATCCCTGCAAACCTCTAGCCTCAATAAATAGCAAACAAGAACGAGACCACGCCAAGTAATTCGTGCCATCTAATTTGATTGGGCTAATCTGAAGTAAAGGATTCTCCGAGTGAAAAATCACGTCTACCTTTTTTCCATCACCTATTACTATCAATCTAAACAATTCAATAGCCGATTCAAAGGGAATTGCAGAACCAGAAAAACGCAGACACGACAGTAGTGTGTGATATATAAAGAAACTACCACAAAAAATCAAAAACTTGACTAAGTGTCTAGTGGGTCAAAATTGCAGCACCAAAACGAAGCCATCAGAGCAAGATTCGTCGGCAGAGGTCACCAGAAAACTGCCGTACCCGCCGGCGCATGAGGAAAGGCCAAAACCTTCTGGTGGCGCATGTACACACACACGTGGCCGGACGGCGACGGGGTCGAGCGGGGACGGCCGATCGGCAGCTGTTCCTCCTTCTGAGGTGGGCAGTGACGTTCAACTACCTCCCCTGGCGGCGGCACTTACAACTCAGCCTTGTTGCCGAAAAACCCTAGGCCGGAAAAATACGGCTATGCTCTGATACTATGAAGATTTTTGAAGGAAAGTAGTTTATTGTTATCATTCACACTATCTTTATACAATTCTATTCTATGTATACACAAAAAATGATTCTAACATGATAATAATCTAAATAGGAAACAAACCTAAACTAAGAAAGGTAATATTCTACAAATCTCTACAAATACTTTAACTAATATTGGTTAGAAATTTAAATTCATAAGAAGGCAAATAAAATAATAAACTTTAATTAGTTACACGCATAAAATATTAGTTTAGATTTTTGTTTTGCTATTTTTTAAGCATAGAATTTTGTTTATACTCAAATTAAATCTTCTATAAAAATAGATTTTATTCATTATAGCATCATTTATTTTTAGGGAATCATTATTTATTGTTAATATTAGATAAATGAATAGTATTTTATTTTTAAGATAAATAAATTATTTTTTATTTTAATATTTATATAAATAAACATAAATATTATTTATTAGTCTAATTTGGAGGAAAAAGTTAAATTGGGTTCCACAAAAATAATATTTTATTCATTAAATTGGGTATAATTTGAAATTAGGATACTGTTGGAACTAAAATGAAAGTTTAAAATACTAGGAGAAGAAAGTTGGATTTAGGGTACAATTAAAATTACCCACAAAATTTGGAATATTTTTAACGATTTAGCCAAAATTTTAATTGGTTCAGGATACTAAAGAGAATAGTCAGACTGGCAATCAGTTGCTAGTGTTTCTAGGCACAAAGTGGGGTTAAAGATTTCAGGTTTCAGTTACCAACCATTTTATTGACAGTCATAGATACAAAACTTAATGGTTCAAATTAGCTCTCTCAGAATAACCAGCATAAACAGATGTTGAATTTTATAACCCTCACGACAAACTATTGAACAATACCACTAGCTTTGAAACACTGCTTGAAATGCTAAATTACTAAAACACTCCCAACTAGTGGTTGGGAATCTAAATACCAAATGCTAGTTTCCAACTGCTAATCCAAACAAGTCTGATCTAAACCATAAACATAAAAATTAGTAATATTTTTTGAAAGCACTTTAGCTAGTAATAACTAAACAAGTTCTTGTTTTGAACAAATCATATTTTGAATTCCCATGTTAAAGATGAGGAAGCTGCATGCCTCATACAATTGCAGCCTTGTGATTGCAGGATCCACAACCCCCGTATTGTTAGAAAATAAAAGTGAGCGATTGCAATTCTCTACAAAGAAGCAGCCCCGCGTGATGCCAATAAGGAAATCATACTTAATTTTTAGTCTTTCTAGAGCCTTATTCTGATGTTTACTTAAATAAGTAAGTTGCGGCCCATTACTTCATGTACATTGATAATTTTGTAATTTAGCTTTTTTTTGAAAAATCTGCATAGATCCATCTGGAACATTTGCTGTTATTTTAGAATGTTAGCTAGAGTCCTTTTACCTTGGGATAACTTTATCATCTTAGTTTTCTTGGGAATCCAACCCCTAAATAATTAGGACCACTTTGGAGTTCCTCTACCTTCAACTAGGAGTAGTTTCAGTCTTAAAGTATACATGCTTGTTGTGCTATATTATCAGGTTTCAGTACATATAAATTTCAGAAATTTTATGCTCGTTTGGTTGTAATGCAATTCTAACCCTAGAAAGTGTGAGTCTTTCTTGATAGGAATGAGTTCCAAATCATATTAGCGTGATTCTAGCAGTTTATATTTGTTTGTTCATATCCTTTACTTTCTAAAAGAATTTAAGATCTGACATGCTAAATTTCAAGCCCCAATTCTTGATTTCTAGAAACCCTAGTCCTTATCTCCTAGCTGTTCAAGGTCTCCCAAGCTGTCCTACTTCACCAACTTGTCCACAAAATAGATAATAAAATCCACTAACTACTTGTTATAAAATCAATGCAAAGTAGGTTGTGAATGCTACTGCAGCCGGAATTTGTTTGTATCATGTTCTGTTTACCTTCTCCATTTCCTTTCAATTCATTAATCACTTATGAGCTGACTAGAAGTAAATACAGTTAAATCAAGATGTACACTTCCAGGCCTCACATATCCACATGCAAAGACTACAGTAGTAAAGAAAGTTCAATGAAGACAAACCTTCTTGTGGTAACTGAGTCACGCACCTTTTCTTGTCAAAATTACCCTCTCCTTGAATTTGCATCACAGCTCCATTATTGATGCCAGGTGGAATTACCACTTTCATACTTCGCTTTGAACTTACTTTACCATTGCCACCGCACTTTCGGCAGTGATCAGTAACTATCTTGCCATGTCCACTGCATTTTGAGCAAGTAGATACCTAAAGATAACACAGAATCCATACAAGAGATATTAAGTTCAAGCAGCAGTATACTGCCACTCCTAAATATTAATACATTCATATAGCATAGAGTCATAGACAAAGAATGGGAAAAGAATGGTCTCTAAAGGGATAGCTTATCTGTAAATTCCTGGAATCTCTATTACGCCTATGGTTGAAATCCCGCTAGGTGAGGTGATGGGTGTTCATGGGAACAGGGAAAAGTCACCTCCTATTATGTAACTCATTTAACTGGTGTATAAAAGAAACACTAGAACAGAAAGAAACATCCAGAATAGTTTGAGCAATGCAAGATTACTAAACCAAACTAGTTCCAGCCCAAATGAATGTTTTTAAAGAGTGTTATTAATTCAACAAAGAACAAGCACATGCATATGACCAATTAAAATATAAGCAAGCTAAAAGGTCTCTTAGTTCTTTGGAATACCATAAGGGCTTGACATGTCTAAAAGGATAGACACAAAATTGATTGCAAATTAATTTGAGAGAGCAAATTTTCCTACTCAAGGCCATTAGCAAAGTTAGACAAACAAATTGAACAACTACTTACTTGATCTGAAAGCCCCAGCAATCAGAAAGTAAAAAGTGTTATTGCTTTGCTTCCACCCTGAGAGGTAGAAGAAATTTTTGGTAATCTGGCTTTTGCTTTAAGTCAGTGTTAAGGGTTACAAAAGTGAATAAATAAATATTCCATGATTCATTACTTTTTTTGGTCTCAGATGCCAAAAAACAATATGAGTGTATCTTAAGTGATAAGTTATCGAGGTTAACAAATGACAAATATAAGTTTCCAGCTCCAATTCAGCCATCATGCCACTGACACTAAATACATATGCAAGGAACCATGAGAGTGAACAATGCGTTGAATTTTGGAAGTGTCCCAACTTGTATAAATACCAATAAAGTTAAATATAAAGGTCAGGCTTGGTGCAATCTTAAGGTTGAGTCTGCAACTTGCCAAATGGAGCCTCCTTACAAATGCAAGAAGGCACTGTTACTAATAGAGTTAAATATGCCGATTGTGTGCATGTGTGTGTGCATGTATAAATATAACCACTCACCTAAATTTCGGTCATAGTCTCTGAAATATGTCCACCAAAGGGGAAAATTTTCAGAATCAAATTAAATAACCAGCAAACATCTACTAACAAGTTACCTGTGACATCATTCCAAATGGTGTTCTTTGGGTCTTCATCACCCCTCCTCGACCTCCACAATCAGAACAAGATTTTATGCAACTACTAGATTTAGCACCCATTCCACCACAGTTATCACATGTCTCAAAACAAGAAACTTCAATTTCCTGATGTCCTCCAAAAATTGATTCTTCAAAGCTTATATAGAGGTCATACCTACAATGAGATTAAATTAAAAATTATTAACATATGTTCTATTCTATGCAAAAGAAGATAAATTCCTGATAAATAATAAAATCACAATATTCAAACCACATAAAAATATTAGAAAAACTAACTAATATTAGGCTGCTGACCTAGACTGACAGCCGCAAGAAAACTCAAGACAGCTTCTCACCGGGAAGCTTTACAGCAGAAGAATAGAAAACCAACGAGCCAAAGGCTCTGATACCATGTAATTCAATGTGGAAAAATGTTATTGTGTGTATATTTTCATCAATACGGTCACATATATATATACATATACAAGATACTATAAGCCTATTAGGAATCTAACTCCTAATAGAACTCTATTTACAACTATTCCTTAACAAAATGTAACTAAACTCATGCGATAAAGTGCATAATCTCACTTTAAAAATAATCTATGTACAGGTTAGTCTACTTTCATTTCCATTTTCCTCCAATGCATAAACTAAAACAGGAACTAGATAGACTCATAGAGTATTTTCCTATTAATTGATAAATTTAAATTACATAATAGGAGCACAAATGCATATCCAGGGGTTGAAAGCTCTACCCAATTCAACTATCGTTAACTTCACGGAGCTAGTGTAAACTATATGGATATGCTTTTTCTATTCTTCTTGGTGTAGAGCTATAGTTTCATGATGATCTAGGGCCTTTAGATCCTTATTACAACTTCCCTCCATGCCATCTTAACCATATCCCTTCTTTCTTATCTTTCGCATCCATGCGTTCAACCTTGCATTTGTTAACCTAAGATGTGTACATCCAAATCAACTCAACCTCTCTCGTATTATCAAAAGCGCTAAGCACCCTTGAGGCGACAAGTTCCTTCATTGCCTGAGGCACTAGGCGCCACTCAAGGTGCTCGCCCGAGTGACGTGAGGATTAAAAAATTCTAAACTCAGAATTTAGAATTCTATATTGGTTCCAAAAAGCATTAGATAATTTAGAATTCTAGATGTATTGTTAAAGAATCAAAAGTTTAAAACTATAGCCCTATTCAGCAACAGTTTTTCATGTAACTTTTAGTGTTTTGACATCTTTATTATTTATAGTGTTTGGTGGCGTAGCATTTAGAGTTTGGGAGAGTGAATTAGGAACATTACTTCCTTGCTATTAAAACCACTAATAACTATTAAAATAACTAATTTTGTCAAACAAACTCTATCTCATGCATTTAGAATTAGAATTATGCATCCAAAGATTAATTTCAAAAAGCACATTAAATAATTTAGAATTCTAGGTGATGAAATATTGAAGAATCAAAACCATGTCATGTAAACTTAAAATCTTAGTTACTAAGGTTTCTCATCTCTAGTCATATTTCTCCACGTCCATTAGATCATTATCATCTAATATGCCGCTTCTTCCTCATCAGATTTATTATAGTCCTCAATCTCTTCATTTTCCTCTTCATCGGTGTCATCTTTAATACTTAACACTCTTGAGCTTGATGCACTTGTATTTTTCTTCTTCAAACTGAGGATTTTCTTCTTTACGTTGTGCCTTTTCATGTAGCAGAAATACTGTGTGCTTTCCTTTTCTTTTTATTAGATTTAATTCACCTAATTCTTTGATTGGTTGTCAAGCTTCCAATTTGAAGCCACTCTCTGTTTCCCATATTTGTGTTAAATTTTGACCTAATTATTAAATGGCTTTCAAACTTTCTATGTTACGCTTTTAGGTTTTTTTTTTTCCCATATTTATATTTCTATTAAATGTTAACCTAAGATTGTAATATTTATATGGGAAACAATTTCTATTTGACGCTCTCACCTAAACCTTGCTAAGCCTTGAGGCCTAGGCAACGCCTAGTTAATATTGCCTCGCCTGAAGGTAAACCAAGTGCCTATCCCTTGCCTCGCCTCACCTCAGCACCTAGGCAAGCACCTGGAGAGCCCAGTGACAACACTAAACCTCTCTTATCTCATTTTTTCCTAAATAGGTACCAATGCCACTTTCCTTTGCATTTATCCATTCCTCTATTGATCCATTATGTCTACACATCCATCTAAGCATCTTTACATAATGCTAATATTGTTCACTGGATGCTTCTATTGGCTTGGAAAAAAAATTATTATCTTTGAAAGTAACCAAAGGGCAACGCACATAATACCTTGACCTTTTCATTAAAAAGTGTAGGTTTAATAATGGTGGTAGTGTTTCTCAACATAGATGCTTTTGAAATGTGAAAATCTTCTGCACTTTTTTGTCTTTTACTTTAAAAAAAAGGAATAGTTTAAAAGTTTATAGGCAAGATATGAATTTACACTCTTCAGTGACATACGCACATCCATTCTCATGCTCAATAAGTTCAAGGAAATCTTTATTAAATGTTGCCACCAGATAAAAATAGTCTTTCCATGAATCTTCAATCAAAAAAATTTATGAGAAAATCAAGTCCATTAGATCTTGAATCAAAGTTCAATGTAAATGTGAGCACAATCAATACACTCTTTCTTTATGCAAACTCATATCAATAAGGACGAAAGCATACTACTTTAATACATCAATAATAAAAATTAAACTATAAATAGGTGTTACCGAATGTCAAGGTCATGGTTTCCCATATTTCTGAAATTGAAGTTAATGCCACCTGCTTCACCTTGTCCTCCAAAGAACCCATTTGAATCGCCAAAGAATGCATTATATATGTCAAAAGGGTCCATCTGAAAATTATAACATTGGTTAGTTCAATAGCAAGTAGCCACATATGTGTCAACAAATAATTGAAATCGTTGGACCTCAATCTGTTTTCATTCCTCAAAAGTACAAAAGCTTACAGAGGATATTGATAGAAGAGTACATTGGTATGATAAAGAACGAGAGATACTTTTTGGAGTTGCAAAAAGACATAAAGTTGATTGTGATCTTACCCCTTGTGAACCGGAGCCCGATCCATCATATTCTCCCTGTAAACCTGCCTCACCAAACCGATCATATAAAGATCTCTTTTCATCATCTGATAGGACCTACGTAAATGCCTCATCAATCATAGTTGTTAAAGGTGCAAGGTGCACTAAGGTGCAAAAGGGTCCTGGAGCCTAGGCACAATGCGCAAGGCAAGGCGCACACCTAACCAAGGTAATGCGCAAAAATAAAGAAAAAATTGGAAAAACATAAAATAGTTCTAAAATTGAACAAAAAATTCATATTAATAATATAAAACATATAAATTCTTAAATCATACTATTTAATACTTGGAATATCTAAATATAATTGAAAGTAATGCATAATAAGATGTTAAGAATTGTAACCATATCATTAAATAAATAATAATTTCAGCAGCCCTACTAAAAGTAATAACCATTAGCATCAATTCAGCAACACAAATCAGTAAAATAATCAGCAGGATAACAGCTTATAATTGAAGCTATTGGACTTGAAAGAGAAGGGAGTAGAAGCTGTTGTTGAACAAAAATAAGAGAGGGAAATTGAGAAAAAAATCAAAAGAATAGTTGAGAGACATAACTTTCCTTTATGTTAATCAATTGCTGAATTGGAGAAGACTTCTTTGTGAAGGCTTTAATTGATTTAAATCATCTAACTGGGGGCTTTCTTTGATTGTCAATGAACTATTGTAGAGGAGTTTGAGGTAAAGTGGATCTACATTTTTTCTTCTGCAAATCTACCAATATCTTCTATTTCTCTTACTTTTTTTATTTATTAATAGAAGTCTATATAAACAAAACCACATATATTAAAAAGAAAAAACCTAAAAAATCTGTTGAAAAACAAAAGGCGGGCTTTTTTTGTGCCTTGCACCTGTGCCTAGGCGAGGGCTTTTTCCAGAGGCGCGCGCCTTAGTATGCTCGCCCGCCTTCCAGCTCTTGAGGCTCCAGGACCTGCGCCTTGAGTCAGGCGCACCTTAGGCGTGCTTTTCATAACTATGTCATCAATGTGTGAAATAAATGCAAAGAGAAAGAAAAGGGTCAAACAATATAAGCCCAGATTAATTGTGTCGTGTATATAAGGGAGCAATCTTTTATGCGCATAATGTTCATCTTGTCTTAAGAGTTCAAAAATAGTCTGTTTTTAAATTCTAGAAAATCCAACCTTTTACAGGATTGTCTTGTCAATAATGCCCACACTAAAAGTATTTTTCACATCATACCAGCATCTATACATTTATGTCATAGTTGGATCACATGGATTTGCCATTAGTAGGCAATGGAAATCACTAGAGTCTTTAAGTATTTACCATCTGATATTTCTAAGGTGAGTTGGTCGCTAGCAACAACCCACATAATCCAACCATGTGATAAGTGTATAGGTCGGAGGGTAATAAGTGCAGGGATCATGTGAAAAATACTTATAATGTGTGGATTGACAGGATAATCCACTAAAGATTCATGATTTTCTTGAATCTAGAATTTTGTAAACTTGAGATAAGGTAAACATTCAACCATAAAAAAATTGTCCCTTGTGTCCTTGATAGCAAGTATTGGTAAAGGTGGCTGGTCAAGTGAACACATCCTCAGCAGGAACTATGTTATTCTGGATAGCATTTGAGATTGGATGGGATCTTGTTATGCAAATATGGACAAATTTATTGCAGTTTGTTGCACTCTATATGTTGATAATATACTATGATAGCACATATGAGAGGTGATTTTTGCATACTTGATCGACATGGATAACATGTCAACATAATGTATCAAGTGTTAGAATCTTGTAATTATTGGGGTAGATTGTGCATATATTAAAAGGATATTAGGAGATTATTACGAGATATTATGAGATAATCTTGTAATTATTGGGGTAGATTGTGCATATATTAGAAGGATACTAG
>CANUEX010003232.1:0-46173 GCA_948099535.1 Jatropha multifida
TTATATATAAAAAATATTTTGGTTTTTTTATATATATATATATATATATATATATATATATATATATATATATATATATATATATATATATATATATATTTATTTATTTAAATTGTTAAATTTTATCTATATATAATTATCTCATGATATTTGAATTGTATTTAAATACAATTTAAATATTTTAACAAATATATTCTTACAATTATCCATATTTAGTTATTTAAATTGTTGAATCTTATCCATTTATGATTATCTCATGAAATTTGATTTGTATTTAAATATAACTGGAGCTGCAACAAAACTTATTCAATGTTTGGGTTGTATTTATATATGATTTTGGTAGCAAAATTTATAGCTATAAGCAATTTTTGAAGTCCGATAAGTTTAAGGGGAAGCATTTTATAATTATAAAGAATCTATTTTAACTCGAGCTTATATGTTGTTTTGACTCAGTTATATTATTGTTTGTATCTGTGAAATTAAAAAAGAATTTATCTCACCCCCTATATATATATTTTTTTAGGTAGGTTTTTGATTATTCTTCCTAATAATTTGATTATTCATAATAATTTATCAAAAATAATCATGTAAGCAACTATTAAAATTAATAAAATAATATTAAATACCCGCGCGCGAAGCGCAGTTTTTTGACTAACTTTAAAAATTAAATATTATATTGAAAAAATAAAATTTCAAACATCTATGTATTTTATAAAATTAGTATTTATTTTCCTTCCTTATTTTTCTCCCTATATTTGGATATGATGGAAAATCTCATTATTATAACTTTATAATTTTACCTTTTATATATTTAAAAATTATATATATATATATATATATATATATATAATTAATTAATTGATTGGATTTTTTTAATAAAATTCAATTTATAATTTTCACTTTTTCAAAGTATAGTACCTTAATTATTTTGAAACAAGTTTTAATTAAGAGTAAATGTTAATTAAAAATACAAAAAAAATGGAAAAGGAAATATTTTTTCATATGCAAGAAAATAAAATCTATTTTTCAGTGTTTTGAGAATCGGACCAGTTAGTAAATCGGTGAAAGTAGGATTGAACCGGGGAATTCGACCGAATTCAATATGATTTAATCAGATTTTTATATATAATATTTTTACATATATTTATTGAATAAAATTAAAATATAGATTATACAAAAATTTCAAACTCAAATAAAAAATATTTTCAAATTTAGATTTAAAAAAAAGTGAAAATTCGTAAATAATTTTAGAAAATAAAATATGAATAAAGTTAAAATTTAAAAAATTAATTACCATAAAATATATTATTATTTTTCATTTAATTAACATATTAAAACTTTGGATTTAGAAATAGAGATCTAAAAATTAAAAAAATCAGCGTCTGATTTTTAAGAGACTCAAATGTTGAAAAAGCCTATATTTTCTGAAAAAACCTAGAAATTAAATTAAACCAGTTTTAACTGGTTCAGGTCACTAGTTTTTAGCTAATTTTCATTTGATTTTTACCAGTTCAGACTGTATTTTGAATATCCGATTTTCCTACATAATTCGGATCAGACCACAATTTTGTTCCCGGTCGAATTGGCTGGTCCGGTTTGGTTTTCAGGACTATATTATTTTTCTATCTGTATATCTATATGAAAGCTGAAACAAAAGGAATTTGTAAGAAATTCTCGTTTTCGAGAATTCTATTTTTCTTTTTTTAGAAAATTTAGAGTTTTTTTCTTATTTTTCTGTATTTTTATTGACCAATTTAATTAATTTTTTAAATATAATATTTAATCAAAGAGAATGACATTTGGAGAGGCTTTAACTGTATTCATCTCTCAACAATGGCAACATATTATTTGATTATTTTCAAGTTTAATCTATTTTCTTGCATTGTATTAAAAATTAATTATTAAATACAATAAATTATTCTCTAATTTAACTTATATAAAAATGGGTGTGCAAGCGCGAAATCAGGACTATTTATATATTAATGTTTATGCTATTTTGACACTTTTATTTTTTCTTTTAGTAAAGGAAAAATCTTGAATCAATCGGAGTAAGGGCAGTTGCATGTTGCATATAAAATTCAATATCGCAAAACTTTATATATTGTTAATATCTTTTTTCCAATGAATTTACTTTTATATATATTGTTACTGAAGAAGTTTTTGCTTCACATTTGTGCAACACCATAATTTCCGGACCCTGCAAATCCAAAACTGATCGTAGTAATGGGATATGAAACGGAAAGGTTGCTGAAAGAGTTTTTGCTTCAAACGGTGGAATCAGTTTGTGGGCTTCAAAATTGCAAAGATAAAGGTATGATTAAGCCAATTTTTACTTTTGCTACATCAGCATTTCAAATTAATAAAAGGATGTCACGGCAGATTTAAGGATTCTGTTTTTATCTATTTATATAGATAGCACCCTAATTTTAAATTGTATTTAATTTAATAAATGAAATATTATTTCCGTTGCACTTATATTCTCTCTTATGGTCAGGTTTACCAAAAACGCGCAATACACTGATTAATATTGGTTAGGGATTTAGATTCATAAAAAGTTAAGTAAAATAATAAATTTTAGTTAGTTATGAGTATAGAATATTAGTTTAAATTTTTGTTTTGCCATCTTTTAAGCATGAAATTTTAATTAGGGTCTATCGAAATTATACATAAATTAGATCTTTTATAAAATAAGGTTTTGACTATATAAATAAATGAAAAGTATTTTAAATATAAATAGATCATCTTTAATTGAATTAATAAGAATGGTTATATGAATAAGAATCCGTCTTTAATTTGGTGATTTCTATTTTATAACTTTTTTTAATCTTCATTTAGAAAATGGTTAAATATTAACGTGCCTAAACTGCGGAAATTCAAGAATTAGTATTTCATCCAAATGCAGTAAGTAATACATCACTTACAGGAAAGACATGGAACGTGCTAAAAAAAATTTAACAGAATGTGAAAAATTGATCTTCTTCAAATGCCCATAAGCATCATAATGACCAGACTAAAGCCCATTGTTAGACTTGCTCGTAAGCTATCTCTATTAGCTGAAGATGGCGCAAGAGGAGGCAAAGAAACATTAGGAGAAGGGAATATAGTAGGAGATGATGATGGAGACACTGTTGGAGACAGTTGTGGCTGTGATGGAGACAGAGCAGATGTCTTCAGAGATGGGGAGGAAACGGGAGGATCGGTGACCGGAGAAACCAGATGTGACGGTGATGTAGGTGAGGCGGTTAGTGGTGGTGGAGTAGAAGTAGTAGCAAGAACGTCTATCTCAACCTTCATTCCTTGGCTGCAATGGCCTGCTGTTCCGCAAATGAAGTATCTCTTACCAGGAGAAGAGAGAGGGATTAACGTATTGCTACCAGAATGTGTCTGAATTGGATTGCTGATCTGGCATGAGTCGTAATCTGCTTTTGATACTTCAAATACATTGTGTGTGGGCCCATATTGGAAAGCTGTAATTAAAAAAAAAAATCAGATTAGATTATATCATGTTTTATATTTTTTGTAATTGAATTATCTTACTAAATAATGAAATACTATTAATTTTAACTTATTTCTTTTATTAGAGTTTCTTTTATTTTTTAGTATTGAGAGAAAAATTCGAACCTGAATTTATTTTCAGGCCATATATACACGTATCAATAGATTACATCTTAATTTGCATTTCTTTTATTACAGTTGTTTACTTTTAAAATTTTAAAAATGTCTTTGTATTTATATTTTGTAGATATATATATTTTTATTTTTTGAATTAATAATTAGACCATTTTTTTTCATGAAAATTAAGACGATATATTATAACTAAATATTAATATTTTTAAATTGGGTAATCAAATTTAAAATTATAAATAAAATTCAAAATTACAAATTAAATAAAAAATACAAAAATTGAAAACAGTTCTTTCAATTAAAAACTTACTCAAGTTATCTCCAACTAAAAAGGATTGAGAGGTAGCCCAAGTTTGCAAATCAGTGGTGGTATCCCACCCACCAATTGGGCCTCCAACTGTGTAATTTGCTGCCATGGCTAATTTGAGCACTATGCTCATAATAACACCCAACCTTATGATTGTTTTCATCATCTGTGTGCCTCTGAAATTTTGAATTAGTAAACAGAAAAAAGAAATTCTTTCTGTGTTGAATGTCTGGGTTCAATAGAAATTCCTTATATAGAGATAGGATGGGACTTAAGAATGAAATATTATAATTAGGCTGTGGTGTACTTTATGGAGTTGGTTTAATTATAAAACAATGAAATATTTAATTGGACTATTGGAGTGGGTTTATGCCATCCCTAAGGAGAGATGGGTCTTTTTTTCAGAGGTGCGCCACTGCACCTAATCCATGTGTACACTACCTAACTACTATACGAAATAATAGAACATGGGAATATTTTGAAGCTCTCAAAGAATAGTTTGGTTGAAAACTCATCGATATGTAACATAGCTAATATATAAAAGAAATGCATTGGATTATAGTAAAAATTAATTAAATTAATAAAAGAAAGGCCAAAGCAGTTAAAAACAAATTCAAACTTCCAAGTTTTGAATAAAAAAATGTTAGTGGATGCATGTTCATACAACTCATTTTATTTATAAATGATAAAGGTAGATTTATTGAAGTAATTTTGTTATTGTTAAGTGATACCAGTGATGCGCAGAGTAATATTAAAGGATAAAATAATTTTTTATAACATCATTTAAAAATAATAAAATTATTAATCATGTCAAAATGGGTTGATGCATCAAGTTTGACACGTATTCGCATAACACGCGATACGATTAGGATCAACATGAACGCGATCCATTTAATAATCGTGTCAAATTTATCAATGTGAATACGACACAAAAATTAAACAGGTGGCACAAACACGACATGTGTGACCCGTCTAATACTATAAACAAGTTAAGTAAGTTGTGTTGACTCGTATACGACTTGTGTAACCCCCTGTTAAGTGAGTCATGTTAACCTATATATGATCATGATATTTTTAAGTTTCTACCAATTTAACTCATATCATATTTAAAAATAAATTTTTATACATAAAATGCATAGATTTTTCAAGATTCACAACTAAAATAAGAAAAAGTAATACAACAATAATGTTTAAATAAGATTTTATTTAGAGTATTTATGTTTACTTTTAAATAAATGGGTCACTCACCTAATCCGCGAGTCAATCCATGACACAATATATTCATATTTGTGTCATAAATGGATGATCCATTTATGACACAAACTCGTTTAACATCAATTCTAATTTATTTATTTCGCATGTTAGGTGAATCTATTTGTGTGTAATGACCTATTTTAACATCCTTAAAATTGTATAATGAAATGATTTTGAAATGCATTATAAAATTTGATCTCATTGAGATATACTGAAAAAATTGCAATATTAAGATATATCTTTTTAAATATCATATGAAAGCTTTCACTAAGGTATTGTCACGACTCAATTCTATGGGCCGGATCGGTACTTAGACTGTGGTAAGCTTAAGTCCCCCAAATCTACAATAAGTCTAATCTAAGAAAAATCTGTCTCTTTTAACATCTGACTCTAGAAATAGTAAGCTCATATTATGCAATTAATCAAAAATCAGTCAATTAATAATCCTAGGTCAACCTCAATTTCATGTAAAACTCACGGCTTAGGTTTGTACATATATATAAAAATACGTTATTATACGAAACTCATCATTCATAAAATGAAAAAACAGTTCCTATCATAAATCCTTCAAGATATCAGAAAAAAAGAACTCCACAGGTATATTCATCAGCACACGATATATTCTTACATAATTATATGTAAATTCAACATCCTAAATTGCGGAATCCAATAAATAGTCGCGAATTATTTCAAACACATAGTACAATCCATATTAAAAGCTAAAATCAAATACTGAATCTCTACGGAGAAAAAAGTAGAGTCTTTATAACTGGCAAATCTTTGCTTTCTAAAAAAATTTATGAAAAGGGGGTGAGTTTTGCAAATTCAGTAAATAATAATAAATAATACATAACTCATATAATCAAGTAGAATGCTTCTACAATTTACGAAATTGAAACACAATTTATCAAGCATATGTCATAATATCAGCACATTTAAATATCACTTTCAAATAATTATAATATGTGAAAATTGACCAATGGCGTCATAAATCCACTTACCGACTATTGGCCTACTTTTCTCGTACTCATATATATATATATATATATGGGAGCCGATCACTCAAACTTGGCTAATGGTCCCATAATGACCAACGTTGTCCTAATTTCCACCCAAATAGAAGCACACCATGATCACATCATAATTAATCTAACAGCTTAACTAAAACAATAAATTATATACAATATATGAATGTAATCATAGGTTGTAATTATAGATTATTGTAGGATTGTAGTATTATATTTAAAAGATGGAAAATTCCAATAATATAATAACAATAAAGTTAAAAACTGAATACTGATTATATTTAAATAATATAAGGGATATGTATATATGTATGAAATGTGTGCATGCAGATGATAGCATGCACTATTTATTATTTTACAATGATAGTAGAATAATTCAAGTCTATTTTGGATTTTGAATTGCAGGAGTAATAAAAGAACTCGGTCTATATAAAAAGATATATATAATAAAAAAAATATAATTAAATAAACGAATTTCCATAATTAAGAAATTAAAGAACTGATTTAACATAGTTATTTAATTATATAACTAACTACTTTAATTCCAACTCTTATTAGAATTTTAGCTATATTTCCCTTAAACATAACTTCTTATTCATTTTAATATATCAACCTAATGCACTCATTAACCACTCTTCACATAGACCATCCATTCAGACATTCAATCAATTTCATTATTCAACCATCAAAATAATAATTCATATTCAACTCTTAATTTATAAATTAGATTAAATCTTTAATTCAACTCCAATAAATCACATCATACTAAATTAACTTCAAAATAAATCATCCTATCAACCGATTGTATTCTTTTAAATACTACAATTCACTACAAATATAATTCACATAATAAAATCTTATTTTTAAAATAATTGCTACTTAATAATCAATAAAATTCCGTTTTACTTAATTTATTTTGAGTTTCAAATATTCATCAATTATTTGATTTACTTTCTTTAATTGATTCTTAGTCCTTAATGATCATAATAATATATCTCTATTTTTAATTATTTAAACCTTAATTATTAATCTCTTAATTTAAAGTGAACTACACGATCAATTTGATCATTTATTATTCTCTACAATAATTATCTTAAAAATTCCTCAATTTAATTTATTTAACAATGATTTAAACGTACTTAATTTATTAATGCTTTTCTAATTAAATTGATCTTCATCAACAATTAACTGTCTCTAATCAAATTTAACTTAATTCCACCAAATAATACACTAGCAATTTATGGAACTCAACCATATATTCAAATCGCATTGACCACAATAATTAATTAAATTCTACGTACAACCAAAAATAATTTATACCCAAACACCCACTGTCAGTTCGATCATTGGCTGAAAAAGTGTCGGTGTTCGCCGAAAAGACCACTGTAGGTGGTTAACTCGACTAATCGTGGCGGGGAAGAGGTTGGATTTGGCTGGCCTTCAATCGATCTCACTAGATCGAGGAGCGAGACGAGGCGGAGCCATTGGAGTTGCTGCGAACCACCGAAGCAAAGGAACAGCGGCTCACTTCGCCTCTGCACATTAGAACGACGGTTAAACGGCGAGTGTGGCAGCTGGAGTCGTGAGAGATGGCGATCAGGACTGCGAGAGGTGCTGGAGATCGAGATTGAGACCAAGGCGCCGCTGAGCTCGCTGAGAATGATTCGCCTGAGAGAGGAACGGAGGAGATCGCAGCGCAGAGGAGATCGTGGTGCTGTTGCTGCTGCTGCGGTGGGCTGAGTCGCACAGAGAGAGAGATAGCGAGAGTGAGAGAGAAAGAGAAGGAGAGGGAGAGAATGGCTGAGATTAGCGCAGACAGAGAAAGAAAAAGAACAGAGAAAATAAAGAAAGGCCATCCAATGTGCCATTCCGGTTCGATTCGGATCGGTTTGGTCCAACCCACTGGTTCGGTTCGATTTACAGGTTTTTCAACTGAATTTAGGTAAATCAAGCTGGTTTTCAGGTTCAAATAAGCTATAATAATGTATTAAGTGGCACAAAATCCTTGGCTAATAATTTACAATTAAATTTAAATGTAAAACTTTTGAAATTAAAATTTTAGGATACTTCAGGCATGTAATAGTAAAAGCTACGCGTGATATGATCTGCATTGAAAAATACACACACTGTTAATGTATTTCAATAGTGATAATAATTTTAAAAATTTAACTAATTATATTAAAATAAAAAATTAATTTTTTTAATTTTATATTTATAATTTATTATAAATGATTATTTATTTATTTAAAATATTAATGTAATGTACTTATTTAGTGTATATGTATATATAATATCAATTTTAAGAATGAAAAGACATATTGATATACACAACTAATAAATTACTAGCATGTAATTTTGTTCTTTTCATTTCTCATTTTATGATTTTAACATTTATTATTCTATAATTTGAAATACTATCTGGCGGTAAATTTTATTACTTACACTTAGCTTCTATATAAAGTGGGAGAGTTTATTGGATTAGATTAATACACCGATCTTTACTTTCGAAATTTGCTTTTCTTCACTCTCCCGGTGTTTCTACTAACGATAATTTTTTTTTTTTTAGTTTAATATCTTTAATTAATTATGTTAAGATCAAATACATAATGCAGGAGTTGAGACGATATAATGGATTCAACTCAAGAATATCAAAGTTTAAATAACAATTTATTCAATTTTCATGATTTGGATTATATGTATTTTAATTTAATTTAGTTGAGAAATTTAGCAGAATTTGCTTTTTTCAATATCCCCAGCGTTATTACTGATAATAATTCTTTTTTTTTAAATTTAATATCTTTAATTAATTGTGTTAAGATTAAATACACAATGGAAGAGTCGAGTTGATATCATGGATTCAACTCAAATTGATCAAAATTTGAATAATAATTTATTCAATTTGCATGACTTGAATTACATGTATTTTAATTTAATTTTTATTTAATTTAGTTGAAGAATTTAGAAATGTATATGATACATGAAAGTTGAGTTAGACATTTATATTTATATAAGGCTAAACCAATCCATTAAAATATTAAAACATTAATATCTTACTATAGTTTTCATTGTGTAATTGGAAACGACTGTTTTTTTTATAATTTTATTTATTTTTTAAAATTCTTATTTCATTTTACCTTTAATTAAATATTTATATAATTTTATTCAAATTCCTACTTTCCTTTTTTTGATTTCTAAATAAATGTCAAATCTAAAAACTCATGAACCTAATTCGTTAAATAAGCTTTTCAAAACCAGAAGCGGTTTTTAATATATTAGTATCAATTAGTTTGTAATTTTGCATTTGTCTATTGATAAGGACATTATCTGAAAAAGTAAAACAACTGATCTCCTCGATACAATTGTGTTAAATAATAGCTCTCCTTACACTTAGCGATTTGAGAGACAATTGATCTTCTTATAATTATTCTAAATAACTGCTCTTTTTACAGTTATGTTAAAAATAACTACCATTTTTACACTTACAATTTAAGAGATTTATACTTAATTGTCATCTAAGATAGACTTTTATGCTTTTATATATTATATAGATTATGTTAAAATTTTATAAATATATGTTTAATTAATATTCTAAGTTAATATATATTAGATATTACATATTACATGTGCTTAGTTGAATAGTTTACACTTGTTTGTATATACGATTTGAATTATTAATAATAGGAATAGTTCAAGACTTGTTTTATATTTTCATGGTTAAGTGCTTAGTTGGTTAATGTTAATATATATATGTATTTGTTCCATAATACTTGCCAGATTTGAAATTTTACGTCCCTTAAGAAAATCATTAAATTGAAATAATAATTATTTATCATATATAAAGGATAAATATGGAAGAAAATATTTATTACTCTTTATAAATTACAAATGTGACAAATATTTTAAAATTAACTATTTTCTCATATGTGATAAAAATCATAGAACAAATTATAATATTTTTTTAAAGAAATAAATACTTGGTAAACAAAACAAATCCGAAGATATCAAATATTTAGGAATTTAAACCGTTAAACCCAATTCTGAAAGCTAGCGTAACCGTAGGAAGCTCTCGTTGATAAACGTGCTCCGACACTGGTTTGCCTAAGCACAAGTCGCCCCTTTCCTCTCCATGCGAATTAGAGAGGACGACGCTATTTTACCATGCCATTCTCGCAATTCACGAGAATGAGAATGTTCCAATTCAGCAACATTTTGCTGTTCTTGTAAAGCCAATTAGTACTAGTGGAAATATCATCCAATATAAGCCAATGCGATGGCTGATATGTTGTTGCTCTAATAGTAATGCATTGAGTACAAATATTGTCTAATATTACATTTTAGTATATGATAGGATATAAATATTCATGAGGGGTCTAACATGATTTGTATTTAAGACCTAATTATATTTTACGGTGATTTCTTTTCATCTTTCACTATCTTTTTTTTATTTTATTAATTTTTTTTTCATAATTTTTTAAATTTATAATCCTTTAAAATAAAATTTAGATTTATTCTCTCAAATCTATAATAGTTGATAGATCTTGAATATTTTTTGTACGTGTTAGTGGAGTTATTAATTTCTATCTTTTCATGGGATTGTTCCTCTTTATTGATGAGTTTTTATGCAAATCTTTTATTTCTCGGACAGTTCAAAAGATAAGATGGATTGTTGGTTCCTTATAGTTGGAGTCTTCATATCTTTTAAGTTTGGATAAGTTTTTTTTACCAATACCAATGGAGCCTAATAGTGCGGCATGTTCTTCCATTAAAATTTAGTATATTAAACTTTTCTATAGGTGTCAATTGTAACAAGCTTTTGAAAAATGTTTATAACAATAATGTAGAAGGTTTCTTTTGTCATTCTATTTGAAAATGGATCAGTTTTTACTCAAAAAATAAATGTCTTCTACTAAGATCAAGAACATCTTCAAACAAATGATTTCAATTTTCTATATTTGTACTTACACACATTTACACTAATATCCATAAATAGATCCACCATAAGGCAAGGGGGTTATGGGCCCCGTAAAACTTCTTTTTTTTATTTTTTTTTAAAAAAAGTATTTTGATAATTGACTTTGGATGTCAAAATGGGTCATGACATGTAAACATGATTCGCGTAACACTCAAAATAAATGGGTTAGGATTGAGTTTAAACAGATTTGTGTCATAAACGACTTATATATTTATGACAAGAATATAAACGTATCGTATCACTGGTTGACATGTGGGTTAGACAAGTGACTCATTTATCTAAGGGTAAAAAAATAATTTTGTATTGAGATATAAATATTGAAATTAAAACCCTAAATCGCACGCTCCTCTTCAATCTCATCTCCCCACCACTCACGCCGCTGCACGTCTCATCTCCTCACAAATGACTTGATTGTTTGATCGAAATTTAGCAGGCCAAGATTTGGCGCTCTATCTCTCCTCTATGACTTGTGTTTCTCTTAATTGTGGTTTTGCTTTTATGTCTCTTCTTCAGGTATTAAACCACTAGTTACGCATTACTCTAGGTAGGCAAACACCCTGCCAATTGTCCCGGAACAGATGTAATAACTCATTAGCTGTAATACCCTAGGCAAATCCCACATCAGTTAAGCATTAGGTATAAATAATATACATAAGAAATAGTAAGCCTTAGACTAGCAAGAGGTCTTTTGGGCTAACTGATTGGTTGGGCAACCCAACAGCTGCTGGCCTAGGAACAAAACCGTACGGACTTGAAATCCAAAGCGGACAATATCCTTCCTCCTCTCATTCTTCATTTTAAATTATAAATATTTATTTTAGAACAATTTGAATGATGAATTATTGTGTAATATGGACTTTTATGTATTAATTTTTTTTATGAATTTTATAAATAATCTTATCTATGCATTTTATTTTTATGCATGAACATTTATTTTTAAATATAATTTGAGTTAAATAAGTCAAAAGTTCAAAAACATTATAAGCATATTAAGTGGGTCATAAATGGGTTAACAAGATCCACTTAACTTGTTTGTGATAATAAGTAGGCTGCAAGAGTTGTATACGAGTCAATACAACCCACATAACCTGCTTATAATATTAGGCAGATTACATGTGGTGTGTTCATGTCAATTGTCTAATATTCGTGTCGTGTTCGTGTTGGCAAATCTGACATAATTATTAAATGGGTCGTGTTTGTGTTGACTCTAATCATGTCACGTGTTAGACGAATTCGTGTTAGTTTGAATCCATTTTAACACCCTGTTGACTCTACAAAGATTAAAACCATAAAATTATCTTTTTTTTTAATTGATAGCCAATTGATGTTTTTTCTTTTTCTTAATTCAAGCTACCCAAAATAAGTTAATGCTCATTTCTAGTTCTCAATTCTTGTCCTATTAAAGCTATTTATTTTTTAATTTAGATCAATTCCTTATCCTTGTAGGCTCTCCTTAGGTCTTCAATGAGGTGTGTACAATTCGTTTTCTTAATTTTTTATATTCTATTACTAAATTTTTATTTTTTTTTTCAATTTCTTATATTCTAGTGTTGTATTGAAATTCCTAGCTAAATCACAAACTTAATAGGTACCAAATCAGTCAACAAAAAAGGAAATGCATCACTGTTGACATAGGTAGAATTTCTTTGAATGTTTAGCACATAGAGTGAAACTAGAAAGTTCGTTTATTTTGTAATTTATATGGAGATAATTCTTGTTTTAGCATCTTTATTTTTGGCATAAAATTTAAATTTAAATTTTGATATAAAAAATAAATCATTTTTTTCAATTTCCAAGATCAACAATTTTACGGTCCAACCAACACAGTTTTCATATTTTGTTTCCTTGGTCTTTTCTTAAATTAAAATAGTTTAGAAGCAGTATAAGTATTGACACTGTTAGCTCGACGATGCTAACCGAACAATGATTTGGCTCAGTTTTGAAACGTATGTTGAGAAACTTTGGCTAAAATTGCCAAAAGCAAAACTATTTATTTGGGATAATTAGTGTACGTGCTCTAAATTTGCAGTGCAAGTGTCACAACTCAATTCCGGGTCCAGACCGGTCATTGAGTGTGTTGAAGATCAAGCTAAAATGAAATTTTATTCGCCCTTTAATATAGTGACTATAATTTTATTGTGCTCAATTAATGTATTTTTAATTTTTATTGCCTAATTATTCCATTACGATCTTACGGTCTTTTCCCAAAAAGAAAAGATCGTAACAAAATTAATTAGACAATAAAAATTAAAAAATGATTCTCTATGCATTATTAAGAAAGGGAAACATTTCATATCTAACACTGTAACTTCCACCTTCAACCCTCGCACCTATGCGCCCAGAGCAGCAACTTGAAAGTTTCTTTATGGCTGCATCAAGGCTTGTCTTACAATCAGAGTTAGAAAGATCTATAGTGCATTGAGCCATACCATACAATTTATGTGACGAGTCAAGCAATAATTCTCCTGTTGCAAAAAAAGTCCTTTTTTGAGAAGCTTCAACGGATAACCCATTTAACAACTCCTTCATTTTATCTTCAAGCAGCAATGTATTACTCGCAAATACAGGGTTGTACATGAAGAACTCTTCTTGATAATCTATTTTCCCAAAGAAGTATTCATGTGAGTACCTCAAGAAGCAATGATCATACCATATTATTCCTGCCTCACTGCCAGTGCAAACATCCAATATTTTTTTACTAGCCTCACCGACACAAGCTGAACAGTCTTTACTTGAGACATCTCCACGACATAAGCCTAACCCATTAACTTGGTCTACGCCATTGCCTAATATCTCAAGGCCAAATCCAGCAGGAGGAATCTTGGTAGATAAAATATTTAGTAAGTTGTTTAAGTTTTTCTGATAAGGACTCTTGGGAGGGTATTCTTGATCAGAACATATAGATTCCAATGGATTAACACAAATGGCTACATTTAACATAAGAGAAAAAAGAAGAAAGCATAATGGTATTGACATGGAGTGGTACATCTTTGATGATGCAGTTGCAGAGTTGTTGTATGAATAACGTTTCTCTTGATGAAGTCATAACTAACACAGCATGTCTTTATATAGAGGAAGTTTCTCTGGATTAGGTTAGGGGGTTGGTAATTAACGAGTGGATGTGATGGGATTTCTCTTGATGAAATCATAATTAACCATGCATGTCTTTATATAGAGGAAGTTACGCTTGATTCGGTTAGAGGATTGACTTGTCAAGACCACCACCAATGAAAATATAAATTTTATTCAAATGAGGTACTCTTAATCATACACTTAGAAAAAATTGAAAAATTAATATAAAGAGCCTTTGGTTTATAAATTTAAAAAGATAATTACGAGCCTTAATCAAATTTAAAAAGGTAATTGGAAGTCTTTTAATCAAACAAAATAAAGAAAGGTATTTAAGAATATTATTACAAAAAAAAAAGCTGAAAATATTTTATAGAAATATAAAACTTTTACTAGAAAACCAAATTAGGAAGATACGAAATGATATTTTTCTTTCATTTATTTGGCAATAAATCACAAAATAAAGAAAGACTTTTAAGAGCATTATTAAGACAAAGAAATTTGAAAATTTTTTATAAAAAGAATAATTTCTTTACTATATAAAGTATAAACCTCAATTGGAAAGATGCAAAATTGTATTTTCTATTATTTATATTACAATAAATCAGTTTTAATTAAAGTCCCAATGAAATCAAGAATGTTCTCGTACAAACTAATTAGTTCTATAAAATTGTTATTGTATACACAATATCAAATTTGTTTTGGCTTAATCATTAAAAAAAATCTGAACTTATAATTTTTTTCAAATTTGGCCAATACTTTTAATTTTGTTAATCAATATCTTGTATTTATTTTTCTTTATCAATGGTGGCCTCTGTCTAGAATCTGTTAATATTTGCTGATATTCCGTTAATAGGGTCCAATTTTTTTTCAGATTACATCTACATGGACATGCCACGTAAAAAAACTAATTTGAACATAAAAGGTTTAATCACTAAAAAAGACTGAAATTATGAGTTTTTTTTTTTAAATTTGGTTAATAC
Organism: Jatropha multifida; assembly: GCA_948099535.1. Lineage (NCBI taxonomy): Eukaryota > Viridiplantae > Streptophyta > Magnoliopsida > Malpighiales > Euphorbiaceae > Jatropha > Jatropha multifida. The sequence goes on from CANUEX010003232.1 coordinate 15,235, forward strand.
TTTTAATTTTATCAATCAACGCCCTATATTTATTTTTCTTTGATAATTGTGGCTTCCATCTAGAGTACTTGGTTAATATTTTGTTAGTTAACATTAACATACTCTAAACGGATGCTACAATTGACAAAAAAAAAAAAATAAGTTGGCTAAATTTAAAAACAACTCATAATTTCAGATTTTTTTTTATTAAGCCATTTATTTTCTTATATTTTATATTTAATTAGTCGAAATGGCATAGATCCCTAGTTTTAGGTCGATTCCTTTTTTCAATCGAAGGAACCCATCAATTTGTGTTCGATTTCCATGACCAACAATTTTGAATTGATTTTATTTAATTAAAATATATGACAATTATGGTCCAAACCACAGTTTTCATATCTATTTGTTTGGTCTATTCTTAAATTAAAATAGTTAAAAGGTAGTAAAAGTGTTTACTGTAGTAGAGGATATTGTTAGAATAAAATCCCACGTGATTTTAGTATATCTGAATCTAATTCTGAGACATTTGATTATGATTTTAGTGTATCAGATTATGTATCTGATTATGATCCTAATTTATATCCCTTTTACGTTTTTGATAGCAATTCTAACTTTTTCTAGTAAGTAGTTTTTTTATGACTTGTGTTGCACGTTGAATTTACTCATGATATACTTGTTCAATTTTGTTATTTATACAATATTAAAATATAAATTTTTATTCAGATTAAAATAAATATAATAATTGAATTTACTTATTATATATTCATTCAATTTTATTATTTATATAATATTAAAATATAAATTTTTATTCAGATTAAAATAAATATAATGATTAATTAATATTGCACTTTATATATACAACAAAATTTTATAACATGAAAAGAAAATAATATTTCTGTTTCTTCTTTTAATAAAGAAAAATATAATTTTATTGTTAATTAATTATATAAAACTACTATAAATTTGCATTTACTATATTGCAAATATTCTATAATTTAGCGATCCTATAACATTAATCTAATAAATCAAGACTTATTCTGAATAGAGATAATAAAAATATGACTTTGAGCTCCACATTAATTTTTTTGTCGGACGAAATTAAACTGAAATTTTATCAATAGTATGTAATTTTTTGCACAGAATTCAAAAATAAATTGCTTAAAGTTTTCATCTCTACATGAGAATTAATATGTAAAGTTATAAACAATAATATTGGTAATGTAAAGTACTATATTAAATTTAAAGAAGATATAAATGAGATTAAATTCAAAAATTATGAAGTCATATATAAAAAATATTTGAAAAAATATTAAAATTTTAAATATCTAATTATCTTTATATCTATTTAAAAAATATTTAAAAAAAGATATCCAATCAAATTATAGAAAAATTAAATTAAATTTTATAAATTTTATAAATAAAAGAATAAAATATTAAATAAAAATAGAACTATTGAATTTTATCCTGATTTATTTTTAATATAGAAAATTAAAAATAAAAATGATAGTAAATTCAAACATTTATAATCTATTTTTTCAAAAAGATTTCATTAGACAAAAAAAACCTCTATTTTTTTTATATTAGTCTAATACTATAATTTCATACTTGCATTGCTTTTGTTAAATTTAAAAGAAATTTTCAAATACAATAATATATAAATAATTCAAATAAGTGTACATCATATTTTTCAAAAAAAAATCAAAAAGAAATAATATATTAAAAATTTTATTTAATTTCGTTGAATTAACTAATGTAATCTAATAATAAAGTGTTTAATCATATTTTACAAATTCCAAACGTCATAAATTAATAGAATTTAAATTTCATTTTCAATAGTTGAATTATAGTTTTTGATTTACCTCTTAATATGTAATATAATATGAGAAAATATGATTAAGAACATATAAAACTATAAATTATAAAAATCATTCAATAATAATATTACAATATCAAATATAGAATATATATGCATATACATATTTTTTCGAATTAAAAAATATAAAATCTAAATAAAAAGATATTTAAAAGTATAAATGAAATCTATTTTTTATGAAAATGAATTAAAAATAGAACTAAAAATGATATTCAAAAGGAAATAGTCTTATTTTTTTTATTAAAATGCAAAAAAAAATATTTAAAATGAAATTTCAAATTAAACTAATACTACTTTAAGAAATCACAAAATTTCTTCGTTTATTTCCACATGTATATAGATTGTAGATTATAAATTTAATTTATTATCTATTAAGTTAAATAGAGCAAAATAATGTATAATAAATATATGAAATATGTAATACGCTATTTAGCTCTAACATTTAATTTAAATCCTAAATTAAATAAAATTAAAAATATATATAGTAAATAAAAGAATTTATGTTTTCATGTATAGCCTTATTGTTTAATATTAAATTAATTAAAATAAAATATATTTATCAATATATAGTTAATGTTAATTATCCATTACGCATAATATTTAAAATAAAATTTAATTGGTCATTAATAGTGTTATTTTAAAATATTTTAAATTTTATGAAGGGTATTTTTGAAATTCAATTATTCCCTCTCTTCATTCCCACTTTTATATATAGTATAGATAGATAGGTAGATAGTTTTTTGTATGACATTCGTTGAACAATGACTATACTCGTTATGTATTTATTTTTTTTATCTATATAATATTAAAATATAAGATTTATTTAGACTAAAATAAATACAAGCGGTTAATTTGTAGTATACTTTGACATATAAACTACTTGTCATAATGTTTCTAATATACTTCATTCTGTTTTCATATAATCAAGTGGTCTCAGAATAAAGTTCAACTTAATCCCTAAATCTGATCCTCTAGTCCTTAATTTATAAATGTAGATTTTTAAAATCATAATAGGTGCCTAAAAAGAAAACTAAGTCATCATTCAATCTCAAATCCCTGCCCTTGACTCCAAATTAATATCTATATACAACTATAATAAAAAAAATAATAAAAGTCACTTTGACTACGGAAACAGTATTTTTTACTTAATAGAATATATGCACATGCACATAAATTCTTGAAATTTCAAAAAGTGACCCAAGCGGAACTATATGGTTCTAATTTTTTTCAATTTTTTAAATATTATTTTCTTTTAAATCAAACATATTTAAGCTATAAGAGAAAAAAATATAAAAAAATAATAAAAATGTTTAATCATAAATAGCCTAGATGTTTATAGGCAAGGAGATATAAATTTTTTACTAAATAAAAATGATAGTAGTTACAAATTATTCAGTAACAAAAAAGAAAATAAAAATTATTATTAAAAATAAAATTCTTTCAAAACTCATCTAACAAAAAAAATATTTCAATGTATATAGATATATAAATATATCAATAAAATATTATTAAGAAAATAACTCTTTTCGAAATTTAATATATAATAAAAAACAAATTTTTTTTTAATTGAAAATGTTGTAATTTAATAAAATTTGATGTTGATAGACAAAAAAGAAAAACATAGCTAAGTCAATAAATGAAAATTAAAAAGCAAATCATGCTATGATCTAATTTTATTTCTCTATTTTTTTAAATTGCAAATTTAAAATAAATAAGTTAATTAATTAATAAAAAAATTACATAAATAAACGTCTTATTCTCGCCATATAAACCCTCAAGGAAAAGTATATTTTTTTTACTATCCAAATGTATTTATTTGAAAAATAATTTTTAGAAATTATATCCAAGAATAAAATTATAATTTTTATTTTTCTTAATTACAAATATCTCAAGTCTATTAGACTTAAACTAAATCCTATTTGCACTGGATCAGCCCAAGAAAAACTAAATCCTACTTGCATTGGATCAGCCCAAAAAAAATTAAATCATACTTGCACTGGATCAGTCCAAGAAGAGATAAAGTGCTCCAAAGATTATTTGCTTCATCCATGAGAATTGAACCCTTGACCTTATTCAAAAAAGAAGAGTATCAAACCATTTATACAAACTCTCATTAATATAAAATGTAGTTTTCGAGTTTACTACAACTAAGGTTATTTTAGAATTTTTAAAATTTCATTAAAGTCAATATAGGTAATCTCATTATTCTCTCTTCATTCCCACTTTTATATATAGCATAGATAATATTAAGAATTACAAATAAGCATATGGACAAGACATAAAATTTTACTAGCTAATAGAGAGTTCGCTGATCTTTTAACAAAATAAAAGAATTTATATCATTTTAAATAACAAAATAAAACGTAAAAAATATAATACTAAATCTTTTTGCTTGGAGTTTCTTTTGACAAAATATATAAATTTTCATAGCATAAATTAGTTCATTAACTGATTTGGACGTCAAAATGAAAAGTTTTCTAAATCTTCTATGATTAGGTTGTTTTTTCAATAATTCGCAATACATAACAAATACAAATGAATTTTCGCCGGTATCCATCAATAACATCAATGGAGAAATATGCCGCACTACTAGACTCCATTGATCGAAGATCCACATCAGCAAATTTGGATCTAAACTCTCTAATCAAACAAAATCAAATATCATAATATTTATTTAAGTACATACAACCATTTGTCAAACATTCATGACAAAACATATTAAAGATTTAATTACGTGAAAAGCTTAAACTTTACTGCCTTGTTCACAAATTTTTAGTTTAACCATGTTATGTGCTTATTCAATGGTCCAATTTTCAGTGTAAAAGGATGATGTTAAATAAACAATAATTTGGCTAAGTCTAAAATGGATGTTGAGAAGCTTTGGCTAAAAATTGATTGCAGGGATCAAGATCGTGACTAAACTAAGGTTAACTATACAAGCCTTTAATAACCAATCAACCCTATTTAGAATAAATTTATATGTGTCAAAGCTTGGTTTTCGCAATTTATGCTGATGATGAAAATCCTCTTTTAATTAATTTGACATTGGTAGTTTATAGAATTATTTGGTTCATATTTTCTTATATAAAAATACTTATCAGGCTTTTGTAGATAATAAAATTGTTGGATCTAACAATTGTTAAAGGTTAATACTAGCTCCTGATTAGGGCTATCCGTGGGTCAAGTTGGGTCAGATTTATCGATTTGAAACACTTGACCCTTATGTTCCTGTCAATGATTTTTTTACTCAATCCAACCTAGTAAATGCATGAACTGGAGTTATAAACGGGTTGGGTTAGCTACGGACTCGGCGTAAATCCGTAGGTCAAATAAATTATAATAATAAAATTATTTTTAAATAAAATACAACTGTCTAAGAGAAATCGCTAAGAAAATTAAATATATTTTAAAACTTAATTAAACAATAATTTTTACAAACTACAAATATATTTTAATAATAATATTCAAATTAAATGTCTTAAGATGATCATTATTGTGATAATCATAAACATGATCAACAATAAAAAATTAAATTTTCTAATAAAAAAGACAATCAATAAAATTAAAAATACTTAGTTCAAATAAATTATAATATATTTCAATAGCATATACAAGGTTTTACTAAAGAAAAAAAGTAATAGTTTAAAATCCAATATCTAATAAATATGAAAATAATTTAGCATTTATATTCAAAATTAGAAATTAAATCAATTAACTAAATAATTCATACTTACGCACACACTAATATATTATTTATGAGTTGGATCAGGTCTGCGGATTTATCTAATGAATTCAGGATCTAACTCAATCCGTAAATTATAAAAATAACCCGCTCAACCCAGCTCATTATATCTTTCAACCCATCGGGTTGGGTTGGGTTCGGTCATTCAGATCGAGTCGAGTCAGGTTAGAACAGGTCATGTGCAGCCCTACTCATAATTAAAAGCTAGCTTAATTGATTGAAGATTAGTTTTAAGTTTTGGCCAAAATATAATTAGCCGATAGTTAAGTGTAGCCCATAGATATTGTTAACTTGGAAGTCATTAAAATTCACTAAGATTAAAAGGAGGCTGCTAAGGAAAAAAAAAAGTGTGAATAACATAGAAGTTGAAAGATAGGAAGCGAGGGAAGAAACATGAGTAAGGTAGGCGTTAAAAAGAGGGGAAGTGGAGGAGTGATAAGACAGGAGGAGCCTAAGGGAGTGAAGAAAGTAAAACCTTGTGAACTATGAATTAAGAAATAGAAGAGAGACCTCAGAGGGATTAGATGAGATGACAAGGATTCTTTCTTCCTTAATCAAAGAGGTTTCAAGCTCGAGCCTTAGGTTTGGAGTTCCTTTAAACACGGGATGAAGCATTTTGCCCACAAAGTAAATCTGGATCAGTTGGGCCAATGCCGAATGGTTAAAAAAAATATAGAAGGGAGAGGATATAGAAAGAGTTGATGGTAAAATAAAGGAGAATAGACAACAAGAAAAGGGAAGTGGGGGGGGAGGCAGAACCTGAAAAGAAAACAGCAGCAACAAATAAAAAAAAAAGAATGCAGAAGATAGAAGAGAGACGGGAGCTCCTCGATACAAAGAAGATGATCGTATTTTGGACACTTAATCAACAACAATCAATTCGAGAAAAGAAAAAAAATGTAAAGAAAAACTTTCCAAACTGAGAGCATCAATGCATTTAAAATCTGCTTTGGATTTTTTCGGTTCTTATCTATGATTTTCAAAAATTCTATTATTTTAGTAAAAAATAGTCATTCTTGTCTGTGATTTATACTTCGTAAGCCCTTAGATTCAGAGTACTCAAACTCAAAAATCTAATCAAGACTAAAGTAATTTTCAGAGTTATTTTTTCTCTTCCCTCGTTAATTAGCTATAGGTTTGTTGTGTTAAGAGGGCATTGTACACTAGAACATATAGATTCTAATGGTTAACACAAATGGCTACATTTAACATAAGAGAAAAAGGAAGAAAGCATAATGGTATTGATATGGAGTGGCACATCTTTGATGATGTAGTTGAAGAGTTGTTGTATGAATAAAGTTTCTCTTGATGAAGTAATAATTAACACAATATGTCTTTATATAGAGGAGGTTTCTTTGGATTAGGTTAGGGGGTCGGTAATTAAGGAATGCATGTGATAATATTTCTCTTCATGAAAATGATAATTAACCATGCATGTTTTTATATAAAGGAAGTTACACTTGATATGGTCAGAGGATTGACTTGCCTGGACCACCAATGAAATTACAAATTTTTTTAAAATAAGGCATTTCTGATCAGGAAAGAAAAAAAAAGATTAAGGAGGAATAACTTTTAAAATTTTTTATTGATTTTGTCCTTTAAGACCTATGATCCTTAGGTTAGTGACTTAATTTAAGAAGTAGAGTCTACATCTTTGTAATCATATGTAGGCATGGCCGGTTCAGTGAACCCTCGGTTTCAATTCACTGAACCGCCGGTTCAAGATTTTTAAAATTTTGAACCAGAATTGATTCTTAAACCTCCAATTTCGGTCCGACTCCGATTTCGGCATAGTTCCAATAAACCGACGGTTCCGGCATTGTGCAAATTTTTAAAAAAAATTAATAAAATTTTGATTCCAAATATATAAATAAAAATAATTTTAAAATGTCTAAATCATTATAAAATTTTAAAAGAAAAAACTTCTATTAACTAACTTAGAACTATTATTACATTAAATTTACAAATTCCGCTGATTCGCTAATATAGAAAATTATAATTTTTATTTTGGGCTTGAATTAATTTTTAATTGCCTAGGTATCTTCATAGGAATTAGAAAAAAAAAATCAAAGCTTACATAGTTCTTTTTTTTTTATTACAATGGGAAATAACCTCTCAATTATTACAATTAATTTTAATTATTGGTGCTATGGTCGCTATTAATGAGCCGGAATGATCATCATCGTTTAAATTTTATTAGTTTTGAGTTCTCAATGCCGCTCTAGTCTAATCCTCAATGCATTTTTCCATTTTCATATTATTTGCGTAGTTTGTGGATGTGATATTTAAGGAAGAGGAGATACTAATTTAGAATACTGATGACACAATTAACGAACATACTTTAAAACAAACAATAGATAATGCCGATATTAAGAAAAACAAAGCAATAGAACAAATAATAAACTATGGAAATTTAAGAGAATGAAAATTTGAAAGAATTTTGATCGAGAATAAGATGAGAGTTCGGATATAATTGGTTGTGAAAAAAAAAATCAACTCATCATATTTATACATATTTTTCATTTATTAGTTTCTCATATTGCCCCTTATAACTGAAAAATAACAGCCATAATTTTAGATAATTTAGTAAATTATAATAAATAAAAATGAATAAAATTTATTTACCAAAAAAAAATCATCTATAATATAAAAAAAGATAAAAATACCCGTTGCACATCTACACTTAAATATTAAACGGCTAAACTCTAAAGGCCGTTGCACATTGCAATTAAATTTTTATATATTTTGAATTTTTTTTACAAATCAAACTATTCATTTATCATTTTTTTTCCAAATTAATTTAAACCATGTGCACTTATTTGCATCACTTTTTATAAATTACGTACTATTTTGTAATTCTCTTCACCATAAATCAAATCAACTACAACCAAACCAAAGCAATTGATAGTCCACACCTAATTTCTTTATCCATATTCTAGTCAAGTGGTTAGACTTTTTGCAAGAATCCAGTCACTATATTGCAACTATCTAAAATTTTATCTGGGTGGTGACTTCTATTCTCCAAGTGAGTTTTGATCCATTCCGTCCTCTATTAACTTTGGGCTTTAACACAGTGCAAACCTATTCTCTTAGGAGAAAGCCTATAGTGGCGACTCTACTGGGGATAGAGGAATTGATTCCGATTAGTTGTTTTATTTAATTTTTGGTTGATTTTAATTTTTAGGCCTCGCATCACAATAGTTGCATATAGGGCTGTAAATGAGAAAAGTCATTTGTGAGCTGCTCGAGGTTTGACTCGAAAAAAGCTTGCTCGAACTCGTTTAATAAACTTATCAAGCCGAGCTTGAGATTGGCTCAATAGCTCGTGAGCTGGCTCACGAACAAATTCATTTAATTGGACCCGTGAGATAGCTCGATCAATATATATAAATTATTATTTTTTATAATATGTAAAAATTAATAAAATTTAATAAATAAGATTTAAAAGTGAAGTGAGGTTACTTTTAAATTTAAAAGTAAACTTTTTTTGACTTTTTGATCTAGGATTCCTTTTTTTTTTTGACAATTGAGAGAAAGTGTTCTTTGAGTTCTATGAATAAACTTTAAACCTAAACTAAAATTGTATCCTTTAGCTCCTTGCATGCCTCTCTTCTCCCAAATATTCTACAAACTCAGCTAAAAAATTTTACATCTTCTTAGGTGGAGATCAATGCTGTTTTGGGCTTTTAATAGATATTTTTCCAAACTATAAAATGATTTTACTACGTGACTTCTTCCTAATATTTCTAGTCTCGTTAAGCTATTAGATATGTAATTTGTTAATTAATTATTTAATATAATTTTTGAAACTTTTTTATGTGATTTAGAATCTTTTAACATTTTGTTCAATTTTTAATATAATTATATAAGAAATAAAATTCCAATATATTCCATTGCTCAACTAATTTATTTTTTTAATAGTTTTAGTCGACAGTATATATTAACTTTAGTGGATACTTATTTTTTTATTAAGGAGTTTGGCATCATAAAGAATGCTAATATATGTTTAAATTGGTTAGATTTGGTATGATTATAGGTAGAGATTAAATGCAGTATACTATTTTTTAATTGGCTTGATTTAATTGACGCTATATCATGAAGTTTTAGTTTTAGTTGATACTAACATGAAAATGCTACACTTAATGACTTAGGTGACGATAGGGAGGAAAATCTCTGTTGTAAAAAGAACTGTAGAATCTTAACTATTAATTTATTTATCTTATTAGATACTAATAACTAATTTTATTCTCAAATTAATTTTAGATTTATTGTCGAAGATGAATTAAAGCAAATGATTTTGGTGGATGAAATGGATCAATGAATGGAGAGATGCAAACTCATGACTTTCATATTAATTATATTATTATTTCTATTCAATTTGTATTGAATTTGTTTTTCATGTTGAATTTATTTTAAATTACTCGTTAATGTTGAATTTATGATTTATGTTGACTTGATTATCTATCTTATAATTTGTATTAATTTTAGGTTTGATTTGCAATTTTTGAACGAGATTGAGAGGCAAAGAATGAAGGAGCGGCACTGAGTATGAATGAAGGTTTTAGGTTTTGTTAACTTAATGGTTTCTGCTAGGTAGACAATTGAATAATGGACTAGACCAATACCAGTGAAGCCCAAATTCAGATAAAGCAAAGCATAAAATAAAGAAGTGGGCCTGCACAATAAATTGAATCAATTCAAATCTGAGTTAGCAAGTTAGTTACATGGAAAATTATATAATATAGCATATGTATGTTATAATAGATAGACCCTAGCATATATAGACAACGATTACATTTTTTCCATACACTGTAATTCATTTTTCTCAAATACATTTTCTATAGATTTATGATTCTCTGTAGATTTCTTTTAATATTTGGTTCTTCAAGTTTCTGAACATGGTATCAGAGCTTGTATTCTATAATCTTGGTTAGTTCTACTGCTTCTTCTACTTTTACAATCTTCATCTTTGATGATCCTGTAATTGAGTAACCAGAACACATCAGTAATCAGTCATGATTGCCACACCACCTAGAAGAGTTGAAGTTGGTGATTCAGATACACTGAAATTGCTCAATTCTGATAATCCAACAACCAATCTAGTAAGTGTTTTGCTAACTGGAAATAACTATCTTTCTTGGAGTAGATCTATGCTAGTTGCACTTAGAACTAAGGATAAGTTAGGGTTTATTAATAGTCACTGTTCTAAACCAGAGCCTAACTCAACTAATTTTGACAAATGGATGAGAGTGGACTCTATGGTAGTATCCTGGATACTAAACTCAATTTCTAAAGATATAGTAGAGGCCTTCCTATACATAAACAGTGCACAAGAATTGAGGGAGGAGCTATCACAAAGGTTTGGTGAAAGTAATGGACCTTTACTTTACCAAATCAAACAAGAAATAACTAATCTGAAGCAAGGAAACAATTCTATAATGGTGTATTTTACCAAGATGAAGAGATAGTGAGATGAATTGGGTTGTCTTAGACCATTACAACATGTACTTGTGGGGCTTCTAAGTCACTAAATGAAATAGAGAATGAAGACAAATTAATGCAATTCTTAATGGGGCTGAATGAGTCTTATGATAATGTTAGAAACCAGATATTGCTCATGGATCCCTTTCCCAGCGTAAATAGAGCTTACTTAATGGTTCTAAGAGTTAAAAAGCAAAGGGAGATTCACACCTTAACATTTGAATCAAATGAGCACTCTACTGCTATGTATGCTAACAGACCAGGAAAATTTCAAAGATCTAATAACAGAGACAATAGGGGTTTTGCTAGAAAGAAAGAAGAAAGGTATTACAGTTATTGTAAGGGTGGAGGGCATACTAAAGAAACTTGTTTCAAATTACATGGTTACCCGGATTAGTTTAAAGATCAAAAACTCAAGAAATCACAATCAAATGCAGTTGCTGCCACACAAGTTCTTGAGACACCGTTAGAAAGTTCAGAAGTATATGCGGTCACTAATAGTGTGTAAAATGAAGATATTACAAGGCTCATACAGCAGGAGGTCATGAAAACAATGAAAGGGAAAGAAACACAACACAACAACATAGTTGATAGTGCAGAAAACACAGGTTTTGCAGGTATTGTAACCAAAAATCATTTTTTTTGCATGACACATAAAGATAAAGGAGAGTGGATTATAGATACAAGAGCCACAGACCACATGACACATAACCCAAAGTTTTTTTGACACCCTACACAAATTACCTAAGCCTAGATATGTTAAACTACCTGATGGCATAGTTAAAACAGTAAAAGATGCAGGAACTATCACTTTACACACAAATCTTGTCTTAAAAGATGTACTTCTTATCCCTAGTTTTAAGTGTAATTTCATCTCTGTTCACACATTAGCCAAAAAATGCAACATTTCCATCATAACAAAAGCTGACCATTGTCTATTACAGGATATGCAGACTGATGATGTCATTGCTATTGTCCAAGTTGCAAGCGGTCTATATCGTCTCAGTCCTACTTCCTTTAATACAAGCATATCATGTAATGCCATCACTTCTTGCAATAATCATAGAAAACATATTGGACTAATATGACATACTAGACTAGGACATATTTCGAATCAAAGACTCATGCATGTACCAGAAATATTAAGTTTGATGAGTATTTCATTTGTCCCCAATCTAAGCAACAAAGGTTAGCCTTTCACCCTAGTACTAAGACAGCAAATGCATGCTTTGATATCATACATGCAGATTTGTGGAGACCCTATGCAGTTAAGTCTATAACAGGGCTAAGTATATGGTTACTTTGGTGGATGACCATTCTAGATACACATGGGTTTATATGATAACTGATAAGACACAAGTAATTGAGGTTTTTAAACATTTTCTAAGGATGATAGAAACTCAGCTTCAAACAGCAGTGAAGAAATTCATAATTGATAATGGTACAGAGTTCATAAACACTCAAATAAAAACCCTTTTCAATTAGAAAGGCATCCTACACCAGTTATCCTGTCCCTATTCACCTCAACAAAATGGAAGAGTCGAAAGAAAACACAAGTGTTTGCTATAAATCAGTAGAGCCCTCTTGTTAGAATCTAAACTACCCAAGTTTTTTTGGTCTGAGATGTTGTTAGCTGCCACACACATCATTAATAGGGTACCCACAGAAACACTTAAATGGAAATCCCCCTTTGAAGTTTTACATCACAAAATACCTTATTTGAGCTATTTTAGAGCTATAGGTTGTCTTTGTTATGCCAACAACGTTATACCTAGGAGGGACAAATTTGAGGCTAGGGCTGTCCCTACAGTTATGATTGGATATGTGCCACAACAGAAAGCATACAAGTTATATGATTTACAATCAAAAAAACTTATATCCTCTAGAGATGTTAGCTTTAAAGAACATATATTTCCTTTTCACAGTTCTAAACCTGAATCAAGCTATTCTTTTTCCATACCTTCATGCATTAAAGACATAAGTTCAACAACAAATCACATTCCTGTTTCACCTATTCCAACCACAGTACACACAGACAATATACACACTCCCAATAATACTATTACATCCACAAACACATCTCTACCACCTGATGCTTCAATATCTCCCATACCCATTTTCATAAACAATACAACAGACAACATCACAGCCATACAACCACACACAACTCATATAGAAACTCATTCACAAACTTTACCATCACAACTAGATTCATATGTTAGAAAGAGTACCAGAGTTAGAAATAAACCAGCTTGGTTAAGAGATTTTGTAGCCTTGGCAACTTCCAATAGCAATACATCTTCACCTGCAAGATTTCAAGGTCAGTATTCTTCTTACAATTTATCATTTTCTACCTCTTACCTTGCTTTCCAACAAAACATATTTAAAATCCATGAACCTAAGTCTTTGAATCATGCAAAGAAAGATGACAAATGGTTACAGGCTATGCAAAATGAGTTGGATGCACTAGAAGCTAATTAGACATGGATCCTTACTGATTTACCTGAAGGGAAGAAGCCTATTGGATCAAAATGGGTATACAGAATCAAATATAAGGTAGATGGTAGCGTAGATAGGTACAAGGCCAGACTAGTGGCCAAGAGTTATAACCAACTATTGGGTTTGGACTACACGGAGAGTTTCTCTCCAGTTGCTAAATTGGTCACAGTGAGAATTTTACTTGCATTAGTTGCAAAAAAGTCCTGTCCATTACACCAACTAGACATTAACAATGCGTATCTGCATGGATATATTGATGAGGACATCTATATGTCTCCACCTGAGGGATACAATAAAGCTAAGCCAGGAGAGGTTTGTAAGTTACAGAGATCCTTATATGGGTTGAAACAGGCGGATAAGTAGTGGAACAAGGAGTTCACTGCCACCATACTCAAGTATGGGTTTTCTCAGTCTCCCACAGATCATTGTTTGTTTACTAAAGGGTCAGGGGCTGATTTCTTAATCCTTATTGTCTATGTTGATGACGTTCTTATCACAGGACCTACTGAATAACAGATTATTGTCGTTAAACATTTCTTGCATAAGGTTTACACCATTAAAGACCTAGGTTATGCAAAGTATTTTTTAGGTCTTGAAATTGCTAGATCTGCAGAATGCATGTATCTCTCACAAAGGAAGTTTATCCTAGACCTAGTGCATGATGCAAATTTAACAAACACTAATGCTACACAAACACCCATGGCTCAAGGGAATAAGATATTACCTGATATGGGTTCTTTGTTAGAAGATTTGCAACAGTACAGGTGTTTAGTTGGTCGGCTTCTTTACTTAGGACTCACCAAGCCAGACATTACGTATAGTGTCCAACAATTAAGCCAGTACATGCAAGCTCCATGTACTGGACACCTCAAGGCAGCCTTACACCTTCTTTGATACCTTAAAGGTACTGCTTCCCTTGGGTTATTTTTTCCCAGCACCAACTCTCTCCAACTTCGAGCTTTTTGTGATGTTGACTGGGTCGCTTGCACAATGACACGTAAGTCCCTAACTGGGTATTGTGTCTTCCTCGATGACTCCCTTATATCCTGGAAAACAAAAAAACAGAGCATCGTTAGTAGGTCTACAGCGGAGGCAAAGTATCGTGCTATGGAAAACACGACTTGTGAACTCCAGTGGGTTACTTATTTGTTAAAGGATCTTGCTTTGCCATGTTTGCTACCCATTCCTCTATATTGAGACAACCAATCGACCTTTCATATCGCAGCAAACCCCGTTTTTCACGAACAGACAAAGCATATTGATATAGATTGTCATATCGTGCGAAATCAAGTTCAAAATGGCCTTCTCTCCACTTCTCACATTTCATCTCGCAATCAACTCGAGGATTTGTTCACAAAATCGTTGCCTTTCTCTCGCTTTAATGATTTGGTGTCCAAGTTGGGTTTGCTCTCTTTACCAAACGCCAACTTGAGGGGGGGGGGGGGGGGGGGTGAACGAGATTGATAGACAAAGAATGAAGGAGCGGCGCTGAGTATGAATGAAGGTTTTAGGTTTTGTTAACTTAATGGTTTCTACTAGGTAGACAATTGAATCATGGACTGGACCAATACAAGTGAAGCCCAAATTCAGATAAAGCAAAGCATAAAATAAAGAAGTGGGCCTACACAATAAATTGAATCAATTCAAATCTGAGTTGGCAAGTTAGTTATATGAAAAATTATATAATATAGCATATGTATGTTATAACAGATAGACCCTAGCATATATAGACAACGGTTACATTTTTTCCATACACTGTAATTCATTTTTCTCAAATACATTTTCTATAGATCTATAATTCTTTGTAGATTTCTTTCAGTATTTGGTTCTTCAAGTTTCTGAACAGTTTTGCATGTTAATTGGAATTTATGCAATTCCATTTTATATAGTTTATATTGTATTTAATGGTTTTAATTTGTTTCTTGGTTTGAGATGATAAATATTTTGAATTTCCAAAATCAAGTGTTATTTTAAAGGTTTTATTTTTATGTTTCTGCAATTTTTTTATTTTTTTATCAATTGTATTTTATTGCAGATTTTTCTTAGATTCCTTTTAAAAAGCACTTTTAATGGATCTTGAATCGAACTGGAGCTTGCTCATTTATCATATCGAGCCAAGCTCAAACTTTATAATTTTTAGTCGAATCGAGCCCAAACTTAAATTTTCAAGTTTGAATCGAGCTCAAGCCGAACTTTAACTCTTATAAAACCGTATTGAGCTGAGCTCGAGCTACACAGAGCTCAGCTCGGCTTATTTACAACCCTACTTGCATACAAGCACTATTGGCCTTAAAACCCTTCAATATGGGTTGATGAAAGGAATCTTTAGCACCATTTAACATATTGATTGTCCAATGGGCCCAAATCATATATAATTAAGAATGTATCTATGGGTGTAAAAAGAATTGGACAATTCTGTTTGCACTTTTGGGTTAGATCACAAAACTCAATGGGAGGATTTGAGTCAATTTTAGCTTATGGAAACCTAAGCCTTATAAGTCATCCAAAGCCCATATAGTTGCCTTGTCATGCCATGCTTCTTGCTAGGAGTTTCTGATTCTCGAATGCACAAAACATTGCTCATAGACTGGTCGTTTGCTTCTCCTGTGATTCTCCCCTTCCCTGGTCAACTTGAAATAACCGAATTGCTTTTAGCTTGTACTTCTCCAAAAGAGATAAGACCTATACTACTCGACAAAAGGAGGCAAAACATCTACAATATGCATAAAACTAATGGATCAGACTCATGAAATCATATATCACATAAATTTTATCCAACCAGTAATATATATATATATGAGAAAGTAGAAAATAATGATAAAGAATCTTACAAATGGATGAGTAAGTAATCACTCTAATTTTTACATTTTCTTACAAACTTTTCTTTTTCCCCTTTAAGGAAGAGCCTGAAAATTCCTTAAACCCAGTATTTACATAAAAGGATTGGAAAAGAATCATCATACCTATACAATTAATCGTATATTATAAATCACTTTTATTATCAGTATTCTTCTTGTTTATTTTTTTTTCTTACAAAGTGGGAAGAAGACGTGAATTTAGGATTGCGCCTAAATTAAGAACTTATGATGAACATTCTTTCTAGGCATTAACAAAAGGGTAAATCTCATACCTAAAATTACAACTCCCACTAACAACTCTCCCACCTTCTTTCCCATCACAACAATTTGGAAGCTCACCAATTATACCATCAAGACAGTTTTTACAGTCATCGCTTGAAAGATCTCTAGTGCATTGAACCAATCCATAAAGCTTATCATATGTTTCTTCTAGCTTTAATTCTCCAGTAGCATACAATTTAGGGCTTACATAAGCATCTTTAGCCAATTGACTTAATAATTCCTTGGTTTTTCCATTGAACTCAACTGGGTTGGTTACAACTCTCACATTCCACATGTAAAACTTGTTTCTGTTGTCGATATGGCCAAAGAATTCTTTATCTGAATATTTCAAAAGACAATTATCATACCAAATGATGGCTGCTTTGTTGTATGGACATCGCTTTCGAATCTCACTACTTGCTTCTACAACACAGGTTTTGCAGTCTGAGGTTGAGACATCTCCTCTGCAAAGAGCAAGACCATAGGCTTGGTTAGGTTTTCGGCCAGATGAACCAAAACCAAAGCCTGTTTGTGGGGTTTGAATGTAGAGATTGCCGATGATCTTGTTTAGGTTGGACTCATAAGGGCCGTTGGTAGTGAAGTTTTCAGAGCTTGAACAGAAATGGAAGAGTGGATCAGTGGCAAGAATGGTTTGGAGAAGGAGATGAAAGGTTAAGAGATAGATAAAAGAGGTAAAGTTTGAGAAAGACATTTTTATTTAGGAAGGACAAGTTGATGGGTTCCAACCTAGAATCACTGGCTACTATATATAGAAATACGGGCATGGACTCATTATAATGAGAATTTTCATTAGGTTCACATTCTTTCTTTTTTTTTTTTTTGTTAATCGCAAAACTTAAAATCATAAATATTATTAAAATTTGCTTGGTCCACCAGTCAATTAGACTATTTAATGCTTCAATTCAATGCACTATTTTTATCATTAAATATTTTATAATCCCTTAGCTTAGCTCAAAAAATTTTTCATTTGATAAATTTTTTAAACCTCTCTAGCATTGGCTCGTAGCTCCAATACTGCTTGCAAAATATTTTTGATCCTATAAGTTCATATAGTAAATTACTATTAAGTCCTTTCTTTAAATAGTATCTATATGCAAAACAAAGGTTTTAGGAATCCAGCATTAAGCTCGTGTGTAACATGTAAACAAGACAAAAGATGAAAACTTCTAGAAATGGCATCTAATTTTAGTAACCTGGCTCCATGCTCATTGTCCGGAAACGACTTGCGCTGAAGAGTCAGAAAGAAGCTTTCCAAAGTGGCTGCAGCCATTAGTGGGTGAGGTAGATGACCACTACCAATTATATCCAATTAGAAGAGAGCAAAGTTAATGTAAACTTTAAAATAGTACGTAGCAATCCCGAGTCTGTCTATATATAAAATGCTCTATCATATCATTAAATTATGTAATAAGATAAAGCTTACAGCCAAACTTATATATACAAAGCTAGATAGGGTGGACTTCTAGTCGAGCGGGCATCACAGTTAAGTTGCAATCATAACTTATATGAATAATATTTATCAAAATTAATTAATTATTTTTAAATTTTATCACAAAGCATTTTTCGTAAAATAAAGATTTTTTCCTGAGCATAAAGACATTTTTTTATACGATAGAATTGATGGCTTTTGTAATTAATTTGTCTGTTTGACTATTAATGTCATAAACATGGTTTTTGTCAACAATATAGGTTGTGTGCATATTCGGTAAAGTGGCAATTCAATGGTCAACTGAACAGTTTCTAGAGAAATATCTTAAATATATGCAGCTAGTATTCGAGTCAAATGTTGACCAGTCGATCTGGCATGATGCCTCAGTAATATTTGACATTTTAATCAAGGATCTTTTCTCCAATAAGTCTAATGTTCAGACGTGGAAGACAATACATTACGCCTTTGTTTGGATGAGGAGAATCCTTCCCAAGAAAATAAATATGAGAAATACCAAAGGATATAGTATATTTTTTCTTATTTGGGAGAAGGAGAAAAGATTGAAAGGATAGCTTTTCTAACGTGGATTGTGATTAATGTGTTATATGGAATAAAAAATGTGAATAGTCATATGATTGAATGTCTATTTATAAACACGAATTTTAAAAAATCTTTATCCAATGTATTAGTTTTGAATTTTTTTTCATTCCTTTTTTTCTTCCGGGTCCATAATTTAATATATAACCAATCACTATAGAAAAATAAATATTCATATTGTGTAAGAGACCTACTAAAAATATAAAGTGACAGATAATATCTATTTATATTTTTGACATATTTGCTTGACATAATAAATAGATATTAGCATTGAAACGTATTTTTTTAAAAAAATTTTATTTTTTCTGATACGATAATTAGATAATTAAATAAGAGTAGTTCCCTTCAACACCAAAGATGCTCCAATATTTCCTTTTGATGTTTAAGTTGGTGAGTGCTCAAATTGGTATATGAGTCAATAATCTACACTCATAAGCAGAATTTTCCTTAGCGGGTCAACTATTAATATTTAAAATCTATTTTTTAAAAAAATTAATATTTAAATTTTGAGTTCTGATAAGTCTTTTTGATTATTTTACATTAATTTCGTTGTGGAATATAATTTAAATATTTTAATTACTTTATAATATTTCAATGTGGGATTAACATAAAGGAGTCTGTGTTCCACTTGTTCAGACATGAACGGATGCGCTTATCTTTTGCAGTTTGGGTGCTACAATGGGTTAGAAAATGAATTACAGGATTCAGTGTGTTTAGGTACAAATTTCTGATATCATTTTAAAATTAAGGAACTTAGGTAACACAGATTTATAAAATGTTGAAATTCTTTTCATCTAAATCAATTAATTTATACTAAATTCAACACCAAATCAATTATAAATCTCGAAATTATTTAATTATTATTTTTTAATCCAAAATGTATTGTCTACAAAATTAAATGCGTAAATCTTTTAGATCTAAATAAACTAAGGTTATATTTGATGTGATGTAATCAACTATGCAATGGAATATGGATTATATTACATGATTGATTATATTATTTGATTAGACATTTTCTGAACAATGTAATGTAATTGAAATTACATGTATAATCTTCATTACTTAATTTAATATAATATTTATTACGTTAAAAAATATATGTATTACTCATTACATCAAGCACATGTAATATCAATTACATCAAGTTAATCGACTCTCAAAATTACGTTGTTTTGGTTAAGTAGATAATAAAATTAAAAATAAAAAACATTTCAGTTTTGACTCTGATTAAGTAGTAAATAATAACTTCGGTTAATTTTTATTTCGGTTAATTCTAAGTTTAAGTTAAATTCGGTCGGTTGATTGAGTTTTTATTTTCTTTGACTTTGGTTTAGTTAAGAATCAAAATTAATTTAACTAAAATTGTTTGATAAGTTCGGTTAAGTAATTAATTCGGTTAAGTAAAAAAATTTTACTTAAATTGGTCAAATTGGCCGAATGACCATCCCTAAATTACATTTTTTTTTGCTTATCTTCTTTTAATTTTTTAGTTTAAATAAATTTATAAATCTAAAAAATCTTTAACAGCTTAATAATCTAAATTTATAGTTTTTAGTTCAAACATTTCTTTTGTATTAATAATGACGTGATGGTGGTAGTGGAATGACGGTTGTGGTGGTGGTAATGTTGGAGTGGTCATGGTGGTGCGATTGGTGGTTGTGGTGGTGGTGGTAGCATTTTAATTACATTACATATTTACAAACAAACAAAAAAATTGAATGGTGATTACATTCCATAAATTTTATGGATTATATTACCAAACATAATAATGAAATTTTGCATTACATTTTTTATTACATTATGTTAAATTATAGTAAACCAAACATAGCCTAAGTCTAAAACGAGCAAGTAAACTACTAAGTAGAATGAAAGCGAGCTAGATTAATGTAACCAAGTAAAGAAGGGCACTTGTGTTGGGATCAATACCATTCAACAACAACATGGGTCTCTGGTTTCCATTTTTAACCTATTAGGGATGCTTCTTGAAGAGAAAAAAATATATTTATATTCATGCTCTCTTTCAAGTAATACAAACGTTTCGGGATCATTAAAAGATCGACTTTCGTGGTCAGGTGATGATCCCATCCTGTTAGTTTCTATGACTCTTCTTAGTTCCTTAAGAAAATAGCTTATTCCTAAGTCTATCTCCTAGGTTTATATGTGGGTTGGTCCAACAAGAGACTTCACCTTTCAATTTTTCATCCTCCCATTCTTTTTCATACAAATATGGAGCTCTTAATATTCATAAGCATTAAGCGTGCAAGTGCACGCGCACACACATGCAAATCAAGAAAACATCCTCTTAGATTAAAATAAGGAAAGATGATTACATAAATGTTTTCCAAATGGATTTTCATCCAACACTAGCTAAGGGAACTACTCACAAATTATTCTTAAGTTACAAAACACAATATGAAGAAGAATAACTAACTATAGAACCATCATTGTCCACAAGAAAACGAAGATGAGCTCTAGTTTCTTTTGCTAAATATGGAGTAGATTCCTTGAGCCAAAACTAAAGATGAAAGACAAGGACAAATAATCTTGACTTTTACCCAATTGTCTTTTTTAGGGTTTCCTAATTTGTTCCTCTTTTATTTGAGTTATTCCTTAGCCTTCTTGATGATGTCTGAATCTCACCTCTTTCCTTTTATAGTGTAGGTGATGATGTGAGGGTATCTCAGACATTCTCTTATCGAATCTCCTACTTTTAGTTCCATGGAAGAGAATATACGGCCGGCTCCACGAGGGTTCTATGGCTTGGTAAATACACAACCGGACATACGAGTAGATAAGTAGAAAAGATTTCTTTAGTTGGAACCTAGCTAAAATAGATGCCCAATACTCGTGGCATAACTTAGATTAATATAGCTATTTGAGGTGTCTTGTCTTTTGCACTAACTCTACTGACTTCCAAGAGGAGAATACACGGTTGGTTAACTAGGCATGTATTTTACCAAGATGCTTCTGAATCTCAAATGGACAAAGCATGGCCAGAGGGCCGATCATGACTTTCATCACCAGATGTTCCTCTTGTAAACTGGTCTGAAATGACTAAAATGCACCTTGCCTTTAGGGTTTTCTCCTTCAAAAAGGTGGGACCCGCACTATAAGACAAAGCAAATGTAAGATATATACAATGCATGCAAAAAATAACTTTAATTTATTGAAAGTCCCTAAAATTGAACTAAACTACAAAATTAAAGGTCTACATATGTATGCATGAAATGCACACATAAAAAAATCCCCCAAACTTGGATAAATGCTTGTCCTCAAGCAAGAAATTAAGCACAAGAGAACATTACTAAGACAAAGAACTCACGCCACTTATTTCAAGAAAAATTTAGGGTCGAGCCAATCAAATGGTGATAAATCCTCTAATTAAACCAAGTCTCCTACTATGAATATAATAACACAAAGTTAAGACACCTCCCTTCCTTGCTCTTTTTATTTGAATTTCTATGCGAATCCTAGACTTCTATCTTTGTTCCATTCTCCTTTCTCTTTCTAAGATTGAGGTATTTAATCTCATAGGCCAATAATGACGATGCTCCAATTCTTGATAAAAAGATACCGGTCTCAATTTTTTCCATCATTAAAGTTTTTCGTGAATAGTTAGTTTGATTTAAAATCAAATTCAATTAATGTAAGCCAAAAATGAAAAAAAAAATTAAATCAAATTGAGTAGTTTACAAGAACAAACTAATTGGATTTGGTCAATTCAATCATTTCTAGCTATTTTGTTAAATTTTGGTTTATTTTTTGTGCTTCAAGAAAGATAATCCGAACTTAGAAAAAAATTTATTTTTATCTATAAAAGTCAAATCAAGTTTATATACTAAAAACAAAAATGAACCAAATGGAATTGATTTGATTTGGCCGTCGATAACCATAGCATGTTTGACTTGTAGAGAAAAAATCGAAGAAATCGATAACAATAACAAGAAGCTATCGAAGCTAGAATTTCTCTAAAGAAAAGTTAAAGAAATCTTCAAAGAACTGAGAAAGAAAACGCAAGAAACTAGAAAGAAAACTAAAACACAGTTTTTGAGGAAAAGTAAGAAAGAAAAGCGTCAGGTGCTCCGATACCATGTTACCAAACAGTGTATTTGGAAAAATGATTCTTACTTACTTTCATTAATTAATTGAATAATACGTATATATACATCAGTTTGCTTTACAATATATTTGACTAAGATAGATAAATACATTGACTATTTACGAGGTTAAGTTAAGTAATGTTACTATTCACAGCTTGTAGTTTGTCCTTTTCTTGCTTAGCTTGAAAGAGAGATAGTCGAAGAGCAAAGGAGAAAAGACAAAGGGCAAAGATGCAAGAAAAGCTCCTACTACCCAAGCTGGAAGAGGAGACTCAATCTGATAGATTGGTTGAGTTATCTCATACTTTACTTCTATGATTATTATTATTATAGAACTATTTTGCTATGCTATATTAGATTTTGGATATTAGTTTTTGCATATTTTACTACGGATATATAATAAATATCAACTCAGATAACTTTTAGTTAAGCATTAATCAATTTTGTATCTTGATTAATTGTGCGATTTCAGTAATCACTAGCAAGGATATAGCTCGGTTATAGAGACCTCATTTATAGATTGTTGTGACAGCTCTCATTTAGATGTATGCAATTGAGGTATACCGGAATTTTCCATACTAAAATATGATCCTTGGCTTCCATTTGAGACAAAAAAGTGCTGGCTGAGATGGTGATGGAGAGGTTGTAGTATAGCTGCTAAACATCATAACGATCTCTGACATTGAAGGTATGTCAATACCAGCTTCGTGAACACATGATAAGCCAACTTGGATGCATTTCAAAACTTCATATTTAGGCCATTTATCATGAACAATGGTTGGATCTACCCTTTTTACCTCTATTTCTCGTCCATTGCTTAGTTTTCCCTGAAAAATTTATGACATGCTTGTGATTCTGGAATCAGGATACATATAATACACACAGACATACAAATATATACACATATAATTAAGCAAAATGAATACCTAAAGTTTATGTTGACAAATATCAGAACTTTTTTTCATTTTTCTTTGTTTTTATTTGGAAAGTTCATTCGAAATCACTGCTTTGCTCTGCTTTGACTGATATTATCAGAGGTGTACACAGGCCTAAGCCCGTCTGGCCCAAGTAAAAAAATCAGCCCGACCTGCATGAAACCTCTCTTCTGACTTGCCCACCTAGTTGAATAAAGAATTACGAAAAGCTGTTTCATACTTTTCATTTTGAGGTAGGTTGACTTTTTCTTTTCTTTTTTTTTTTGAAAAATGGAGTATGTGGTTTATAATTAATCAAAGGATCAGCATTCTAAGTTATAGTTTTGAAAGTGGTAAACAGATGCTTATGGCCATAATAGAGAAGTTAATTGAGATGCTTTAAAAAGAAAATTCAATGGATTGCTGGCTTTTGTATCAAAGAATTACATAAAAAGAGTGAACTGATGAAAATCTTGAATAGCCCCACTGTATAATAAAATGGGAGTATTGTATATATAATATATTTATATAATTTCTTTGATCTTGGTCTATTCTCTGCACTGGCAATTAAAGAATAGGCTGTATCTCCTTTGAGTGAATCTCAAATTTGCTCACATGCTATAATTAATATTACACAGTGCTAAGTATGCATAAAGCCTATACTGAAGGCACCTTTGAAACTTCTTTAAGAAATTAGCTCATATGACATTAAGCAGGACCATGTTATTCTTCCTGAAATCTCTCCAAAGCTGAATCCAATTCGCTTTGCTTGCATTCTAAGATTAGAATTTTCTCCCCCTCCCCCTCTTTTCAAAATGTAAAGGTTAGATTCTACAATGTACCTCTTATCGTAGCTGTGGTCAAAATCAGAATAATAAACTATATATGCATGTGAATTAATTCTTCTTCATCACATTCTCTAACTGCAATTTCCATTACTTTGTCAGCTGAAGGAGGTAAAACATCACAACATTGCCTTCTTGGAGCTTGCAACTGGATCATCAAAGATACAATGAAGTGAGTTCTTATTTGACACTTGCTCATGTTTTCACTAATCAAGTTATCGATTGCCGGCAATCAGTGAGTTTAAACTTAATAGTAATTAGGGTCGTCGGATTAGTGAACAATACCTGTTTACCACTAAGGTCAAGCTTATGTGAAAAGACTTTGATCTCCTCAAGTTTTCTCGGAGAAGTCGTGCCATATGAGCAATTAACGTAAGTTTTCTTGTAATGACTTGTAATCGCCCCATCTTTAGCAGAAGAAACATGATCAAGAAAGAAAATCACCGGCCTTCGACAAGGATCATGATGTGGTTCTCTTACATTAAAAGTATAAGTTCCAGCAAGAACATTTTTTTGATTTGTCCATTGCTTAAATGTGGTTTGCACCGGTAAAACATCAGGCAAAGATATGTGGTTACCGTACACTTCAATTGCATAACCCCAAGACACTGCAATAGTCCAGAAAAACCAACCATCGTAGCAAACTGTTTTTTGTAAAACTCTTTGAGAATCAACAGTTACTGCTTTGAAGAGATGTTGCAGTGAATTTATTTTCGTCTTGTTAGGGAAAATTGGGTCCAAATGATCAAAGTGATGGAGAGATAGTAACGGTGATAATGGATGTGAAGTCAGTAAACCAAACGGATCACCTCTTACATCAATCTGCCAAGTTGGAGAAATTTCAGAATTTTTTTTTAAGAAAAGAAAAAGCACAAAATCTAATCATCAAGTTATGAAATTATATTCTAAATCAACAACATTCATAAGACACTTTGTATTGACCGGGTATACGCTTTCACTTGTGACTAAACTAATGAAATTAAATATTTTTATTCTTTAAAAAGTATTTCGATTTTATTATTATTTTTTTCTAAATATATGGTCAAAAATACCGTAATTCTAACGAAAGATTATTAATTTTATTGATTTAGCCAATATAAGTGACACCATGGATATACAGTTTTTTCCTAATAAAAATAAACACTTGTTTCCATCCCTAATCACAATGCAACGGAATTCAAAAATCAGAATTCATACCTGATGAAAACCAGGCTCACGGGTCAGTCCAACTCCAAGCTCAGCCACACAAGAAGAAATCCTTGAATCACTTCCATACAGATGCGAATAGCGTTGAATACAAGAATCAAACACCTTTGCCAAAACTTTAGCAAGTGGATAACTAATAGCAAATCCTCCGCCACCAAACGCCATTTCAAATCCAAAAATCCTATTCTGCTCATAAATTTCCGAATTTGCCCCTATATAGTACCATAATTTATGATCATACTTGCCAAGTACTTTCACCAAATTCTCCGGGAAAAAAACGGTGTCGTCGTCTCCGAAAACAAACCACCGGACATCCGAATGATTAAGCAACACCGTTTCAGAAACTACACGCGCTACACGGATAGCTGACCGTAGACCGTTCCGGTAAGTGTAGCGAAACCGAGAAGTGTCTTCAGAAATGCAAACCGGAGGAAGTCGAGGATCAATAGTGCTATTGTGATCGGAAATTCTTTCCTCTACAAAAACACATCCTCTCATTTCTTCTTCTTTCCACCATAGTTTAACGTATTCCTGTCGTTTAGGCCACGAGTTTTTGCTGGATGCAATTCCAAACACAACGTGTTGGATTGTCGTAGGGGCATAACTGTCGTTTTGTGAGTATGAACTTGTGTATGTGAATTTGGGAGTGAGTACAAGGAAGAGAGACACAAGAAGATAGATTATGCAAATGGAAGATGAGATTAGAATGAGGTTGGAGAAATTGGATTTGCAAGGTGAGGCCTTAAGAAAAGTGTGCATTTTTAGGTTTTGCACCATAGGTAGGAAGTGGTTTAGTCTAAGCTTTCAGAGGTGCATATATAGGCATTACCTCCAATTCAATGGCGCAATCAAAGGGGAGGAAGCAAGTCAAAAACTTGTGCTCAAATTTTAAGTAACTGAAAATAATTTACTGGAGAATATTTTTATATAAAAATATTTTTCTGAAAAAATATTTTTCAAATAATTTATTTTCTGTTCTTTAATTATAATATTAAAAATTAGTTAAAATTATTAAAATCTTTGTCTGATAAGAACATAAAAATATTAATAATAATAGAAATTTTATTCTCAAATATGAAAAGAATGCAAATATATATATATATATATATATAAGCCGTCGACAGTGGCTAGTGATGATAATCAATGGTAACTGGTGACCGATAGTAGTAAATTGACTTTAATAAATTAAAAAATATAAATTTATAAAGTTTGTCTATGTTCGAAAAATGTTTCTCTTTTCAAAATGAAAAGTTATTTTTTTAAAAAAATAACTCAATTTTCATTTAATTAGAAAAATATTTTGCATTAACTTATTTTTCTAAACAGCTCAAATAATGAAAAATTGTAAAAAATATTTCCTGTATGTTACGGAAACAAACGGTTAAATAAATATTTCATGGGCAAGTCCGCCTTCTGACCAAAACAATTCAAACAAAATTCAAATATTGTTGAAAAATTGAAATTATGTACTCTATTCTTTTTTTTCTAAGGGTGGAGCATGTAAAGACCTGGCAATTTATGATTTCACCTCTCTTTCACACAAAAATAATATTTTAAAATTTTTAACTTTTTATGTGAAAAATATTAATTTGATACAAAATCAATAAAAATTTTTCAACAATAATTTTTACATTTTTTTAATTGTCAAAAAAATTTTTAATCGATTTAATTTCACAGATTGAGGTGTGCATTAAGTCAATTAGAGTGTTTAAAATGTGATTTTATAATTTAAAATATTCAATGGATCAAAATAAAAAATGGAGAGTGTATGAAATTTTTAATGAAAAATACAGAAGTGAATTTATGTATCAAATCTTTTTATAATTATATAGCCACATAGTGAAAGTTGGAAAAATTTTTAATTGTACTTTTTTTGTTTTAGTTATTCATAGTTAAATTAAGTCTATAGTTATTCAATTAGGCATGACCATAGTTTAATTTGAACAGAAATCAAATTGGCCAAATTAGAAAACCAAACTTTACTCTGAATTGTTTAGGTTTTAAATCAATTTTTAAAAAAGAAGCTCCTATATATCTATTTTTACTTTTTAAAACTTCTCATTGAACTGTTTTTTGGGGATGTTTACTTATTATTATTTTCCTTTTTTTTAAGAAATTATTATTTTTCATTAATTATTCATATTACAAATTTAAAATAATTAAAAAATGAGAACATGAAAATATAAATTATCGTTCCGAATTTTAAATTAGAACTAAATCGAAATCAACAATCCTAAGGCCACCTAAAAATGTCAATTTAAACACTTCTTTAAAACCAAAACCACATTCATGTCTACTGTCGTAGTCTTTCATTAACTTTTAATTCTATAAAAATAAAAAAATATATATAATTTTAATTATATTAATATATTAGTTACTAATTTAAAAATTAAAGCCTATCTTGATAGTGGAACATATAAGCACCTGGGAGTAGACCTAGCCATATTACAGTTTTTGAAACTGAAAGCGTTAATTTGGAACCGGTGAGAATCGAAATCGAAATTGAAATCAGAGAGAATCGAAGTTGGTAGGAATCGGAATCGATGGCCTATGGTTCGGCTCTGGTTCCACTATTTTTGAATCGTGAACCGACAGTTTCAATAACCGGTTAGAACCGTCTGGATTCAACAGTTTTTTCAACCAATTAAAACCGACGGTTGAAACTATTGATTCCAAGCGAATTTTGAATTTTATTTCAAACGATTAAAATCAGCAATTCCACTAGTTTGAATCAGTGGTTCGAAATGACAGTTTCAACAGATTCCAACAACTTTTTTTTAAAACAGTTTTGTGAAATCTCCAAATTATTCCTTCTAACAACTATAAACGGTTACATAACGGCTTGTTTTAAAGATATTTGTGGAAAAATGATCTTTTAGATTTTATTATAAATGTCATTTTTTATTACAATCCTCTTACACAAAATTATCTCTACTCTATATTATTATCTATTCTACTCTACAATCTTTTCAATTTTCATTTATAAATTATTGCCTAAAATATTACAAAATAATTTCTTTAAAGTCCAATCTCCAATTATTTGTCCAAATTATTGTTAATTAATTTCTTCAATTCCAATTCTAATTGTTCTCTCTAATTTTTTTTATTTAATTTTTCAAGTTACATATTATTTTCTTATAATGACAAGTAAAGGAAACTCAAATTCAACTAATACAAGAGAAAAGTTGGAGAAATACAGTATTGATTTATCCTTACAAACAACATCAACGATTTAACTCCCGATCAATAAAATGTTGAGGGATATTGAAATGAAAATTTTGAAATTCCAACTCAGTAATCCAAAATTAATGAAGAGAATTTACAACAAGATAAAAAACAAAGTACATAAGTTGTTCGAAGAACAAAACAAAGCTCCGACATATTTGCCATTCATTTCATAAAAAAATTTAAAAGTGACAAAATATTCGATGTAATTTACAATTATTATTGTATATCTTATAAATACAAACAAGCGGGCAGTTATGCATCATTTTGGAAGCATTTGGAGGAAAATATCCAATAAAAATGGGAGTTTATCGGTCTCAAATACAAATTTTCAGGTACACATCTTCTAACATTTTTTTATTTTAATATTCTGAAAAAAAAAACAAAAAGAAGAATCAACTAAAATGATTTCTATGGACATTTATCTTTTAGTTTTGGTGACAAAGTGAGTTTTAATCAATATTATCAAAAAGCTTTAAATCCTTCTACTCAAAGAGTGCAAAGAAATACTGTAAAATTAACTGTGATTTTTTTTATATAAAAAAAAAGAGTTAGAATTTTTATTTTCTCAAATAAAAATATGATTTTTTTTATATAAAAAAGAAAAAAAGAGTTAGAACTTTTATTTTTTGAAATAAAAATTCATATTTCAATTTATTGTGATATTTAGAGTGATTATTCACAAATGCATTCTTATATGTGTATTACATATCATTGGATTGATGATGATTGAAAAATTTTAAAAAAAATTATTGCATTTCGTGTTTTTTTATAATAAACATACCGCAAATAATATTTATAGAATGATTGTTTCTATTTAAATGAATATAAATTGACAAAAAAAAATTTAATTTCATTTGATAATGCCTCTGTTGACACTAAATCAATTATTAAACTTAAATCAATTTGTGAACCAAATATTTGTGAAAAATTTTATCATATTAGATGGGTATGTCATGTCTAAAATTGATGTATGGTTTAAAAATTCTTGA
This sequence comes from Jatropha multifida, assembly GCA_948099535.1. Taxonomy (NCBI): domain Eukaryota; kingdom Viridiplantae; phylum Streptophyta; class Magnoliopsida; order Malpighiales; family Euphorbiaceae; genus Jatropha; species Jatropha multifida. The sequence goes on from CANUEX010003232.1 coordinate 45,257, forward strand.
ATATTTTATTTCTCCAATTAGAAAATCTATTTCATATTTATGGAACATCCCAAGTGATGAAAAATTAGGCTAAATTTTATAAGAAAAATAAAAAAATACCAAAATATTTTTCAAGGGATGTCCCAACTTATTGAAATTCAACATATGAATTACTAAATGAGTTTTTTGCATATAAAGAATTATTGTGTTTTTTTATTACTAAACAATATTGAAAAAATTAATTTATATCCACAAAATTGGAAGATTTGTGAAAAAATTTTAGATATTTTAAAAATTTTTAATGATGCTACATATAAATTTAATGGGATTCATCCTACATCTCATTTGTTTTTTCCTACATGCATTAATATTGTTAATGCACTTCAAGAATTTGAAAATGATGATGTATAAAAAATGTCCTTTATCAATAAAAAAAATAGTTATCTTATTTTAAAAATATATCACCATTTTTCTTGTTGCTTGTGTATTTCATCCAAGGTGTAAATTTGAATTTTTATCTGAATATTTGACTATTTATTATGAAATAGTAAATTTTGATGTAGAATATAATGTTAATATAAATATAGTATTGTATGAAATTGTCACGACCCAAAACCGTGGGCCGGACCGGCACTAGGACCTGGGTAAGCTTAAGGCCACCAAGGCCCGTAGTAAGTCTAATATCTGATTTCAACACCATAGTTACATGAAAATATTCTACAAGTTGGCCCATTATATTTTTTTTTTTGTGATTCAAACTATCACAAGGCCTTATTTTATTCAACTCAATCATTCTCATAAAGTCTTACATACACTTAACATTATTATTATTACAATCATAAATCTTAACATAACTGCGGATTTTCTACTACTGTTTTACTACAAAGAATTCTAAATAATTCTATTTTATACATTTACATAATCTTTTAAATAATTTC